>JAQIVF010000199.1:0-29637 GCA_034698365.1 Steganacarus magnus
AATATTTAAAATAATAAATGCTATTTTTAATGCTATTTCGGTAAATTTTTAGAGCAATTTATAGCGCTATTTTCATACAGAATAAATGCTACTTTTTTGGAGCTCTACTAATTATAACTGATTCGACGAATGGAAATCTAAAAATAGGTGCCAATATATTTTATTTGAGACATCATCGCTGGTGTTTCGCTGTCTTTGCTTATCTATTATTGTTGTGCAATCAAACCGGAAATCAAATTACATTTTGGATTACTCGGTGACGCACTTTTCGCCATAAGTTGCGAAATGTCGAAAATAATCTCTATCGACAGTTCTATTCAAGTGTTTAGTCAATTCGTCGCAATTCAAGCTTTTTTTTTTACTAAACAAATAAATCACTAGAATTTTCATTCAAATTTACAGAATTTTTCCTGAATTCATTTTGGGTTATAAGATTCACTCGAAAGGTTTTTAAATCGAGAAATAAGTATTGAAATCAAGTAATGAAATCAAGTAAATTTATATGCGCATACAATTTAATTCGAATTGAAAAGTGTGGCTCATTCGAGAATTTATTTGTGTGATCAATCAATGCTAACTCATTTTTGGCTGATTAAAAGTTTTATTTTTTATATATCCCTAGCGATCATTAAGTTTATCAACTGAATTAAACTCACAATTAGAAGTATTCATATTGATTTGACATTTTTTTAGTAATCTTGTATTCTTGCTAAGGTTTTTTTTTATAAAATAAACTATAATTTGTCAAAAATTAAAATAAATTATGAAATCAAGAGTCATTGTTATCAGTATTTTTTTTTAAAAAAAAGTTCTCGTATTTATGCCGAGTAAAAATTTAAAAGAGAATCAGACGTATCTACATTTATAATCAGTAAGTGTCGGAAATCTCGGTTATAACCAAAAGATTTTTTGAGCTCTATATTTCAACATTAATAGTGTTTAAATTATCATTTTAAAGCTTAAATTTTTCGACCGAAATAACCGAAAACAGGGTTCATCAACCGAAAAAACCGATATATGAATTTTGCGACCGAAATTCGAGAAAATAAAAATTTGTCGATTAAATCCGATGAGTTTTTAAGACACCTTGTAATTATGGCGAATTTTAGATAAATTCTCACTTAAATCCGTTCAGTTTTGAACTCCCTTCAAAATAAAAAAATCACAAAATATCTAACCCTTTTTGTATTTTCGAGTCTTAGTAAATATGTTTATTATAAAAATGTGACCGAAAATTTCAACCGAAATTCGACTATAAATTCAACCGAAAACCGACCGAAATTTAACATTTTTCTGACCGAAAATTCCGACACTTAATAATCAGACGTATTAAAACTAAGAAAATTACCATAAGACATCAGTTTAGTTTTTTTAGCAGAACGAAAACCTAGTAATCACGTTTAAATTTCCAACAAAAAAATTAAAAATCTTTACTTGTAATACTGTAATGAGAGTTGCAAATCTTTAAAGTTAGTTTTATTATTTTGTTTTATTACTTTTGCAAAAAAAAATTATCCCTATTATCACTTTAACAGAACCGGAAGAGTTAGGAAATTTGTTTTAGTTCATTTTTTTCGTGACAAACAATAAGTTTTTTATTTTTATCCAATTTTGTGCCCACAGGGCGCGAAAAAATTATTATATTTAGTGTGTTGCAGCGTTGAATGATAGCAACCGCATTATTATTACGCATACATTCTCGTTGTTTATCCAACACATAGTAATTTGCGTACTAAAAGTGACAATTTTTTTCTATAAATATAAATATTTTTTTTTCTATTTAAAAAAATCAATTTGAACAAAATAAAGCATTTTATTAGTAAAATTAAATCAGGGCGTCGTAGTAGATGGCAAAAATAAAGAAAAAATATGAAATTTCCGTCGATCGGTGCCATAAGATTATTTAAAATGTAAGAATTAAAATTTAAAAAAACCAAATTTTTTAAATAAATATAAAAAACTTTAATTGATTAAATTAAAAGAGATTCTAATCACTCAAACTCACATCCGTTATAAGTCGGTTTTATTTTATTTTTCATTTCTCTTTGAAAGTGATTATTTTTTATCGAAACGTTATTTAAATTTTTCGCTACAATAGCGGCGCGGTTTGACATCTGATATCGTATGCGCGATCAGTACTAGATTTGTGAGTAGACTGACTCTAAATTAAGAACGGTTTTTTCTGAAAGAAATCAACACTGGTGTCAATAGATATAAGGTTTATTTATAACACTTTATAAGAGTTAATCTCTAAATATACTTAATTGGTTTATATCTTTGCATTTAAAAAAAGCCTAATTTACGATTTTTTAAAATAAAAAACAGGAAACTACTTCTAGATTTTTTTCTTCTTAAGCACCACTAATCGCACACGCAATAAACAAAAAAAATTGTGTGCGCAGTTTTATTTTTAAAATTAAAAAACATGTTTTTAGTGAATAATGTTTTTCTGTGCCGAAAATAAATTTTCAGTATTCAATCGGTAAATATTAAGTAGTAAGTAGTCAGTCGGTTAAATTCTGATGCCTATAAATAAAGAAAAAATTCAAAGATAACGCCACCAGATTTGCTCGCGTAATGATCAAAACGTTTGAATTTCCTTTAACTTTTCTTGTTTTAGCTGCAGACTTCCTCTAAACATCGCGAAACAATCAATAATAAACAATCCTTTCAATAGTGGAGTGGCGTTATTTTCACTGATTAGACAGTAAAAAAAACAAACAACAACTAATAAAATACACTCAACGAGAGCAGTAAAACTTAAAGTTGAAACTCAAACACCAGACTAAAAAGTTGTTCATCCATTTGTTCGTTATATTGTGATGAATTGTGAAGACAATCATCGGGGAGTTAAATGCATTTGTTTCGATTTAGCGCACGAAGAAAAAAAAAATCTAAGTCTACCAATAATGTCAAACTGATAAGACGACAGAATTAGATGTCACTTTATTCAATCTAAAAAAGTTACATTTGTGTTTGCGCTGCTGATACGACGTTCAAACTTTACTTCAGTTTTTTTTTCAGACTGATAACTACTGGTGTATTTTTGAGTGCACACCAAAATAGTTGAGATGTTAGCTTATTATAAAAGTTAAATCTCCTCTCTGTTCGCTGATGATTTAGTTGTAATGTAGTTTTTTTATTGCGCTATTTTCTTGAGGATGAAATCTTTTTCGGCGTAAGTATGACTATGATGGGAAGGAGTTATTTTCATTAGTATTCATTGATGCGTAGAAATGAATTCAGAAAAAAGTCATGCATTTATTTGTTTTATGCACACATTTTTTTCCATACAACTAAAATTGAAATCTCTGTACACAATGCATGATTAAAATTTTTGTTTGTTTTCCGTAATACTGGATGTGTTATTATCAGCTAAACAAAGTGATTTCACTAGTAAACTGCTTTTTTTCGCTCATTTTGGTGAATCTAACGATACATTCTTTTTTTTGCACACTTACTGTTGTCAATTTTACTTGTATAAAACACAGCGACACTAATGTGAAATTTTAATATTGAATCTCTCAAATACAGTATTGAATATTGTTATTTCTATTGACGATTCAAGAAATAAGTTTTGCAATACAATTTCTATAAATTGCCACTTAGTTTGTGTGTAATATCAATAAAGGTTTTTCTTTTACACGTGTCACTAGACGTTTGCATTTTCATGTTAACTGAAATTCTAAATAAAATTAATTTCTAAATAAAAAGTGTTTAAATTTGTCTCTTTCGTGTTATGTCAAAAAAGTATGTTTTTTTTGCACAAAATAAGTAAAACATTATATTTCCTAAGAATTATTAAATGAAGTAATGATAAATTGAGAGATAATTTTTGTGGTCGCGAATCAAATGCAAGTCTCGAGTCAACACTAAACCTCAATTTTTATGTGCGCTTTTTTTGTTTGTTATTAGATAACCATTAAATAACCACTAATTAGAATACTGTATTACACTATTATGCGGAAAGATAATCCGTATTAAAACTTTTTTCTTGTTTTATTAAAGAGAAAAAAAACCAGATTTATATCAATTCCATTTACTTTTTTTAGCTCACTTTGTATTTCTATGAAATCAATGAGCTATTGGATTTGGAATGGTCAGTCGGAATGTATGTGCACATTTCTTTGCGTTAGTAAAGTGGTTTTCGTAGTTCTCTTTACTTATAAAGGGATTTGAATTTACTAAAAGTACCGTCAGATTATGACTTATCCCTTATTGAAAATTTTTCATATACGAAATATTTAATTTTCTTTAAAGTCAAAGTGAGCTGATTTATGAATGTTCGTTCTTGTTTTAATTTAGAAGTTAGAAAATTTTTTTTATTACTTTCTTATTACTGTATTTAGATGTTGATTAAAATTAAAAACGCACAAAAAAAATTTTAGCTGCTATTTTTTCTTCTGAAAATTATATATAAATTAGACATACTTAGCAATAATTTATTTTTAGCGCTTATATACCTGGAAATCCAAGGTTGAGATCCTTTTGAATTATTAATAACTACTCCTATTTTATATGCGTGTTGTAGAATAATAATAATAATAATTAATGGATAGATTTAACAAAAGTTATTTCTTTTTTCAAAACACTCGCATTTAATTACTTTTAAATTTATTAGTTGCATTTTTCAAAAGAATTATCACAATATTTTTTAGGAAAAAGCTTTGTGCCGTCAATTTATTTAAGTTAGTCTCTAATTAAGTGCATTAAAATTCAAAAATATGTAAAAGTTTTTAGATCAGTTTTTAGAAAAAATATTTAGCTTATTGATTTGCATCTGTCCGTCTGTCTAAACATGCACAGCTAACTTTGGCTGATAGACTGATCAGGCTTGAAGAATCTTATATCTTGCAACACTAATTAACTGAAGATTTAATGGTAGATTAGAGCGAGCGAACCCACAGTGTTACTAAAAAAATGACTCGTTTATCTTTGTTCGTTCTCGTTTCAGAGTCGTTTCGTTTAATTTATATATAATTTTTAAATTAAGAATAATCAAAGCAATAAAAATTTCGTTCAATATAATTCCATTAGCGATTACGTAAAAAAAAGAAAACCGTATCCTTATTTAGATATACTTACTTGTTATTACTGTACATTTATTTACAATTATAAACAAATCGAAAGCCGGACATAAGGCATGCGTTTGCATCAAATCATAATCTGGTTCATTATTAATTAAAGTGAATTAATTATGAAACAAAATATTTTAATTCACTTATTTTTTTGCTGTGGCTGTTATAAAATTAAAATAGATTTATTACGCGCAGGCAATGTCTGAGTATTCTAGTTAACAATAAGCAAAGGTATTTGTTTACGAATTAATGAAACTGTTTTTCATGAGAGCATAAAAAATTCAGACACGAGTCTAATTAAACAGAATTAAGTGTAGTATAGAAAATGAAATAAAATATAGAACAAAGCTGACCTTTTACCGGATTAAAGAACAAAGCACTTAAAAACATTTACGGAGTATCTGTAAATGAGTAACTAAGTTAGTAGAATGAGTACCTATGTTTTTGCGGTTTCAATGTCCACTAGCTTTACGGCTATTGCTTTATCCTATCCCAGAGCCTGATATGTAGCAAAGCAGTGGTCATTTGAAACCACATAAAACAGAAACTTTTAATGAAATTAATAATGAAAAATTTGTATAAATGTTTATTTATATATTTATACTAAAGTAGTCTAGGATTATAATAAATTTTTAGCCACAAAACCATATTCTATTAATACAGCAGAAACATGGAAACAATTAATGAAGCTATTTGTGAAATTCTATCCTAGAGAGTGGTACCAAATTCTTGGATATGATACAACTAATGATGGAGAATACAAACCCATAAATTTGAACCATAATGAATAATTAATGAAATTGCAAAAAATTTTAATTTAAAATCATATTAAAAAGTTAATCACATTTTACATAAAATAAAACTATTTTGAATAGTGTTTAAAAGATTTCCATTGTTTTATATTTTCTGTGAAACCACCAAACTCGCCTTACTTTCGTTTCTTTTATTTCTTTTAAACTTTTCTATAACTTTCATTTTTTCTTTTAAAGTTCTTTTCAACAGTCTAACATCTTTACGACGATCTTTCATGATTTTTTGGTATGTTTTGTCATCAATTGGTTTTAGTTGTCGAACACCCACATTAAATTCTTTTTTAGTTGATTGTTGTTTCGTTACTAAAACACTCATTTTAAAATATTCCCTTAAATGTTACAACTTTGAAAGAAACTATTTAATTTGTTTAAGTGAAAGTAAAGCCATTTTATACTTTAATTTATTTAGGACTATTTGGGTGTTAATATAGAAATATTATATGAAACTTTTTAGCTGTAGTTTTTGGATTAACTGGATCAAAAAATTTAAGTTTTTCCTCAATCCAAATTGATCCAAAAATGTTACACTCAATGAATTATAGTTTAAATTTCCTTGTATAAATTTGTATCAACTTTCAAAAAAAATTAATCGATTTTTAAATTCAATGTTTTAAAGTTCTAACTTTTCAAATTCTTTTAAATTAATTAATTTTTAATAGTGTGTGTATGTTTGATGGAGAGAATCTAGTGGAAAGTGATTAAGAGATATAAACAAGTGACACTTTCGGTTATTTAGTAAAATATTGTGAAACTTCAATTGTCTCAGATTTATAAATTCAATTTAAATATTTTAATGTTTTATTTTGTTTAATAAATTTTACACACTCAAAAAACATTTTAATTAATATTTTATACAAGAATCCAAATAAATAAATTAATATTATTGATATCCAAAATAATTTTATTTAAAATAATCAATTTTTTAGTTAAAAATATAGTAAAATAATTTATATAAATTTTAAAACAATAAAAATAAAATTTGTAACTAAAAAATTATTAATTAATATATAAATCCAATTAATCAAATTATCATTAAAAAATACTTAAAAAAACAAATTATTTATGCAACACTGTGTTTGAAAATTATAAATTTGACAAATAATATTCATGCCTTCATTGTGGTAAAGAAAACAAAGATGAAAGTCTTTGCATCTTTTAGAATGTAATTTTATACATTGAAGTATATCCTCTTTAAATCTTTAAACTGGTTGAGAAGTTTTAATAAGTTTATTGCAAGTTTTATTAGCACTTAAGTTACCCCAAACTTGTCTTTCAAGTGATGAAACAATACAAGACAGACATAAAAGAATATTTTTAACCAATAAAGATAACTGAAATTCTAAAGATTTAAAATTATTTCGACTAACAGACTAAAATTTAAAATATTAACATTAAAAATTATTATAAGTAAAAATATAAAAATGTTTACTTATATGTATGATACTTAAATTTTCAGGGAACTGAAGAAATGGAGGTTCATATTCTGATGTTTTTTTCTTTTTAATATTGGGTAAAATATTGTCACTAGTAGACTAAAATATAAAATAGTTAAATTAAAAATTTTTTGAAATAAAAAAGTGTTTACTTATTATTCATGATACTCACAGTTTAATTAAAGTTAAGATATGTAAATTCATTAACTGATACTTCTTCAAGTTTAATATTAGGTTAAATTCAAGTTTAATATTGTCACTAGAAGACTAAAATATAAAATATGATCTAAAAATAAAAGTATTATTACTTAAATGTATATATACATTTTTATGAAAATCAATTAATGGAGGTTCAAATTCTAAATCTTCAATATTAGCTAGAACTTTTTCGTTTTCGATACATGATATAATATAACGTTGGATAATTTCTTCTGGAGGTTCAATAACTTCCAGTTTTTAATAAAATTATTATATGTGAATTATCTAAATTACTTTGTTCTATTTTGTTCTCTAATTCTATTTTGAATATCTTCTTCTGAGAAACCCATTGATTTTAATGATCTCCTTCCACTTTTGGATTTGTTCATAATTTTTCTAAAATTGTATTAAATAAAAAATAAAGATTAAACAAAAATTTAAACACTCATAATGGTAGTAAATATAGGTGTGTAGTTGGGATTGTATAAAAATTTTAAAAATCATTATTACATTTGAGTAATAAAGTAACGTGTTAATTTGTTATAAAGCATTGAGATAAAACGTATTCGATTTAAGAGGACAGAGAACACACAAACAAACTGACAGACAGACGAAAGCTAAAAATGTCAACATACATTGTCAAATCAATAAATACCTTCTATTAATCTAAATGTTGTTTTATTTATAAGTTTAAAACTTATAAAAACATAAATATATATAACATTTAGAACAATCTTTTTTAATTTTAAATTATGAACTGAATTTAAAATTTCAAGGTTCAAACGACTCAAGATTGGTTATTAATTTTAAGAAATTCTTGATGTAGCTTTTCAATTGATTCTTTACGAAATTTATCAAACCATATTAGTTGTTCATTCATTTCTATCAATTTTCGTTTAAGCTTTTTGTTTTGTTTTTTGTAAAAATTATTAGATTTATCATACATAGTTTTTTGTTTTAATTTATTCAAAAAAAATTTTTATTTAAATAATATATTTTGATTTATATTTCTTAATTTCTTCATTATCCATATGATTTTTATACTGTTAAAAATATTAAATAAATTAATTAATGTTTAATAATATATATATATATTTGTTTTAAACTAACAAATAGATTAAATAAACTTATATTAATGAGTTGAAATCCAAAAATACCAATGATTGTATGTCAAAAAAACCACTATATAGCAGTAAAAAGTGTCAAAAATAGTTTTAAAAATAGCAGTTATTTTAAACATTTAATAATAAATTTATTTTATTAAATATAAACTAGAAAAAGATTTTAGTGATTGATTCTTTAGTTTTTAAAAATTTTGGTAGCTATATTAAAACTCCGTAATTTAACAACAATTTTTCACTTATCCATAAAATAGCATATAATATATGAAATAATAGAATGTTTTTTGATTAAGATTTATATATTTCAGGATTTAGTAGATGAAAATGTATTCAAATCTGAATTATGGGACATTGAAACGAATAATCAAAATATTTTGTCGATTTGTAATAATATTCAAAAAGTAGATTTATGGAACATTGAAATAAATAATGAAGTTGAGAATTATGTTCCAAACTTAGAAGAAAATAAATTCAGTTTAATAACATTCAAAGAGACTTCAAAACAAATAAATTATAATGAATTTAAATGTAGAATATGTTGCCGATCTTTTCAAAACAAAGCAGTTTTTAATTTTCATAAAATGCAACATTTGAGCGACTTTAAACGCACAAAAAATTCTTACAAAAGAGATGACATCAAATGTAGCTTCAATTCCATTCACAAATATTTAAAAAGACGTATACACATTGATGTTTCTCAAAAAAATAAAATTTGGTATCGTTACATGTGTCAGTGGTCAGAGTGCAATTACTATACATATTCTTATAAAACAATTAAAAATCATGTACATTGTCATATTTGTCCAAATATTGATAGAAAAAAAGTTATAAAAAGATATAAAAAAATGAGTTGAAAACAGAATTAGCATTTTATTTAATAATATATAATTTAGTATCAAATTTTGTAACTATACATTAATTTACAGTTTTGAATAAAAAATTAAATTTTTTTATAAAATATTTATCAAAATCCATTAAATAAATTTGAATGGCATTTGTTTCACAATAGTCTATTGAAATATCGTAAGTGTCAAATGAAATAAAATTGATAAAAAATTGATAAATCTGTTCATTTTTAAAAATTGGTTAAATTTGTTATTAATTTTAATTGAAATTGGTTTCTGTAATGGTGATGGTTTATTATTGTTAATAAAATATTTTGTATTTTTATTTTGTACTGTATTATTTCATAAAAAATTTTTGATTCGTGGTTTATAAGGACATCGGTTGTTACATTAATTTTATCCTATTTCAAAGCGTTTCATTAAAGTTTGTATGGTTTCTGTGGGTTTGAATGGAGTCTGGTTATGTGATATTAGCTTTATCCTATCCAAGACCTATTCATTAAATTTCCTGTTTTAGTGATTTCTATTGTCATCGGTTTTGCAACATTAGTTTTATTCTATCCCAGAGCTAATTATTAAAGTTCCTATTTTTTGCGGTTCCACGAGCCGATGACAATAGAAACCGCAAAAAATAGGTACTCATTCTACTTAAGTTAAAGAATTACAAATTCTCAAATTCTACTAATATGAAAGATTTTAGTTAATGCATGCATAAATAAATTAATATATTTTGTATTTAAATTTATACATTAGTTGGTCTTCTAAAGGAATTTTCCTTTTTTTGAAAAACGAAAGATAAACATTTCATTTTCATTTGAGTACCAAATGAATGTTTTTATAAATAATGTTACTAATACATAGATATATTTATTTTCGTAATTCCAAATTTATTTCTAAAATTTTTGTCAAATCTCGACTTTTCTGTGCAACTATATAGATAGTAAATATAACTCCAGCTCCATTCCATTTAAAATATTGAAAATTGTGTGGAGTTGGAGTGATTTTTATAAATTTGAATGCATTTGGAGTGGAGCTGGATATAAATAAGCTAATGGAATGGAATGGAAAATTAATTTTTATTTTCTTCAATTGTTTTCATTAAGATTAATTCTAAATAATAATGAGTATAACGACTAAATAGTTAATTTTAAAAATTGAGTTTAGTTAGAGCTGTAGTCACTTTTAAATATTTTAGTGGAGTTGGAGTATATATTTTTGATGATTTCTATCTCTATTCTATCTCTATTATGCTACTCTACTCTAATTTGCTCTATAGCTCGGTGAATATTCACCAAAAATAATTACGGTGAATGCAGACAATTTTAGGGTATCGGAAGTTTAGAGCATCTAAACTAAAATGAAAACTTTGATTAATTTATTTTTAAACCATATATAAAAATTTTGAAATTCAGTTTCAAAGAATAAACGATCATATATTGAGTAATGAGCCAGTGATAGACATCTCGCGGAGTTACTAAATATGCGTACAGTACACCACTACTGTTTGTGTATGAGTACCAGTGATGATGCTTAGCCTAAAATTTATCAATACTTGAAAACATTCACTGTGGTTAATAATTCCATTAAATAGGATTCATTTTAACAATCTGTAACTCACTTTTAATTGAAGAACTGACTCTAAATTAAAAAATTTTCAAATTCAAGTACTGCGTCAAATTTAGCAGTGAAATAAAAAAATTACTGTATCTTTTAATTTTAGTCGATTAGCTTTATGCGTTTTCGCCAAAAATAAACCAAATATAAAGATTAGAAGAGTGAAAAAAAAATTGCGAAATATAGTTCAACAAATTATAATCTTGAACTTTCTTTGGCGATGTCTTATTTATTTTTAAAAATACGTCCCGTTAACAAATAATAAACAAATTTAAATTATTAAGAGTCACAGAACTTCTAATACTTTAATTAAATTCAGTGATAAATATTTGTCCAGCAATGGGAATCTAAAAATACATAATTTACAGGCGTAAGAATGGCTGTAAATTACGAATTATGTTTATTACAAGATATAATAATACAATCTTAAATATAATCTTAATTGGATATTAATTCAATAATTAGACATAATCAAGCAGTTAAGGTTTTTTAAATTTACCAACAATTTTTAGTTTTCTTATACATATAAGCTTATATGACCACATAAGTGCTTAAATGTCTTTGTTTATAACAATGACGTTATAATTGTGGTTTTACTTATTTCTGTTTCAAAGAAATTGTTTTTGTTTCTACAATTAAGTAGAATCATAGTAATTTTGTTTAACTGTTTAGCTCATGATTCAGGAACCAGCTTTATGTAAGGTTTTTTATCAAATTAAAATTTTCTTAAGCGCATACATCAAATTTAATAAGTCTAGATTACGCGCAAAATTAGGGAAAAAAAGATTATAAATACATATCCCTATTCGCTTAATAATTATTAAATTGAAAAATTCGTTTCACAAAAATTTTATTTTGCTTAAATATTTTTTTGGGGTAAAATTTAAAAAAATATTTTGACGAATCCAATCGAAATTATCTAGTTATCAAGTTATTATATTTTAAAACACGTTTGACATAATTAAAATCTGCCTTTTTTTATTTTCTTCGTTCGTAATCTATTTAATATAGGAAAAACAAAATAAATGATAATCCAGCAAATTATTCTTTTCCGGTTATAATTAAGTTTTGTTAATCTCTCTCTCTCTCTCTCTCTCTCTCTCTCTCTCTCTCTCTCTCTCTCTCTCTCTCTCTCTCTCTCTCGCAGTTCATTCTATTTTTTAACATTTATCGTATTCAAATAATTCAGTACTAAGTATAGTATTTTTTAATTACTATTATTAGCTGTTTTCAAGTAAATACCTGTAAATGAAATCTTTTTGAGATCTGAACCATAGAAAAATGTGCAGTGGAAAAGAGGATTTTCACTTATTATTTATAATTAGAGTTTTTCTGCTATTTTTTGAGCAAAACTTTTCACGAAAAAAATAATAAATAATCTCGCGATGAATGTGGATATTGTTTCATCGGGGAAAAGATTAAGTTTAGGATTTACTGTGATAATAAATTTGATGCTATGCTCACAATTGATTAAATTGAAAGAAAAATAATATTTTTATAATTGAATCATTCCGATAATTAATAGATAATTAATTAACAAAACAGACTAAATAATAGGAACAAACTTTGTTTTTTTTTCATCAGCAAACTAATGATTTCGTTAGTGTGAAAAATCTCTATAATTCTATCAAAAAAAATTGCACAATAAATACCAGGAAAGCAGAAAAACTTGAAAAGAAAAACGCAATATAAGCAAAATTAATTTTTAATAACTATTTAAAATTTCTCAACGAAATCGGCAATAATCTAAATTCGTCGGCAATAAAGTTCTACCTATCAACCCATATACCAATCATTTACATATTTGTTTAGTAGTCGTGCGTTAAAACATTTTCAGCAAAACAGTAATCTAATAACAGGTTTATTACTATTGTTGTTGCTTTTTTGCCGATTTTAAACAGATTTACTGAATGAAAGGCCTGCAAAAAAAAACAAAAAATTTACTTCACTCTTTTCTTGATTATTATTGTGTGCACACATTTTGGTGTTTGGTTTTTTGGTTCGCTCGAGTCATTGGAGCTCTAGTTAAAAGTAAATCACTCTCTATTTGGGCGAAAACGTGTTGTGTCGTCAAACGCACTAAACTACGTCACTGTCGAAATTTATGCGTCCAATCCGAACATATTTCGCTCCACAATCAGCGGCCGATTATGATAGAGAAAAAAAAACTAAATTACAGCTATTTTCGAAATGAAAGGGGAAGAAACGAATAAACTTTCGCGTATATAAGTGAACGTTGGAGCAAAAACTCTTTGTATGTTTTTTCTAGTGCTGGATATATAAAGTTGAAAGTTTTACTTCACTTTAAATTTCACTTTTTTGCGGAAAAAGTTTTTTCAGCAGTAAGATTGATATATACTGTTTGCGGCAGAAAAGTTATTGAAAGTTTTTTCATCATCACTATATAGCAATAGTGCTGCTCTCGAGTAAAAAAATAAAGTTATTTATTTATATAATATTTTTCGGTTGTATCAAAAATAATAAGTATATTATAAACCATGCAAAAAAGTATAATCGGTTTGTTATTAGCGACAATAATAACGCTGACAAGCGCTCAACAGTCTCAAAACCAGAGACGAGAGTCGATGAAATCTCCGTTTTCAATTGGATTGGGTGTACTGTCTCCGTCGTACTCGCAGCAGATCGGTAGCAGCGGTTCGCTAGACGTTATGCATAATGACGATAATAGCGGCTTCTCGTACGCGCTCAACAATGTCGCTCATAAATCATCGCCAGTGGAGGGTCGTATTGTTAACGATGAAGTAAGTAATTATTTTTGGTTTGACAGCTTTTTTAATGTAACTGCAAACGCAACGAACGAGAAATACGGTTTTCTATTCTGCAAACGCTAAGTCTTTTGTTTTGAACGCGTTTATCGGAAATATGACACGCTTTGCTGTCGCGAGATGTAACGTACGCATAAATTGCGATTAAATTTCATTAATTTGATTCTAATGGAAACTATATCTTCTTCTTTTTTTTGCTAAATTCCACCTACAAAGTAATTAAAGACTTCGCTTTATATGCATTAGATTTGAGTATTAATTTACTTTTACATAAAACTGTTTGCGTTTCAATCAGTTTAAACATTTTAGACGTATATAGAGCGTAAAAAAGTGACTCGCATTGAAGATATTATAAGCAAGTAATTAAAAAAGAAGAGTGAGAGCCTATTTAGATTAAAAAAAGTGATTAAACTGAATTAATTTTGAATACTAATAGCAATTAATATATAGTATAATTTTTTAAGATCGTTTGCAAAATCATTGGACTCATTAGTCTATACTGTATCAAAATCCTACGCATAACCGGTAATAGAATAACCGGTAATCCCTATCACTTTACTAATTGATTCAATTTAAAAGATTCGATGGGTTTTTTTTGTTTTTTGTTTTTTGGTTATATTCCAATTCAGATAAAAAATGCACGTAAAATTAATGGAAATATAATAATAATCACCGAAGAAATTATGGCTTTTATGAATATACGTGAATACAGGCTTTCAATCTAAAAAATTGCCAAATGATATCCTATTATATGTTGACAGTTCAATACGATGTCTATCAAAATGATATTGATTTTGCTTCGCTATTGTCATATTGTTATCACAATATTTTTCGCTTTCGAAAAAATTGAGTGGGCATGAAATTATCGCGCAAATTAGTTGTATTATAAAAGCCTCGTTTGACCTGATTTTGAATTTTTTAAAATAGAAAAAAATCGTGCAGCAAAGATTTTTTTGATTTATTTAATAATTTCCGCTTATTCTTTATGCCTGGTTCTCGTCGCCAATAATAAATTAATTGACTTAATGTATGCTTTTGCTGTTTTTTTTAAATCTAATTTTTTGGTGATTAATCAAAATTTTATTTTCTTAAATTACACCGGTTTTTTTTTACTAATAACCATTCAATCTTATTTTAAAATTTCTTTAAAAAAATTAGAAACACCTATATTTCAATAAACAACATCAACATCAATAAACTTATTTTTTTGCTAGAAAGAAAACGATCATGAATTTTTGACAATCGCTCAATCATTTTTCCCTGACATTTAATAAAAGTCCTAATCATATAACACTCGTATATTGAATATTATTTATTTATAAAATTAATATTTTATCCACACACTTACACACAAATCAATAAGCACTGACAGATTTATTCAGCACCGGTATATTGTAGTTAGTATTAGTTTTTATTGAGCAATACCGTAATCGCACGCCACATATCAAATATTAAATATCGTAAATCTAGTAGTTTATGCTTACGTGACATACGCTATCACCAGTTCGTGTAGCGGTGTAGCTGTTGCTGTTGCTGGTGGTGTGAGTGTGGGCATGAGTGGGGAAAATTTGAATAACAACAAACGGTGTGATTGCATAACCAATAGTGTTTTTGAATAGATACTGTTCGTCAATTATTATCTGATTTTTGTTTACGCGCTCGTAATCTCTTAATTATTCATATTTTGTTTTCGTGTTTTTTTCTGATTTTATTTTATTTTTAAGAATGAACGCAGCAGGTATTTTGTAATATTCTTCCGGAAATTACGAAAATTTTTTTTCTCTAGTGATAGTAGTAGTACTAATGAATGATAAGTGAATGTTTGGTAAAACAAAGAAAAAATTTAACTGATAAAAAAAACTGTAATTTCATGAGAGATTAAAACAAAAAATTATGTGAAAAAAAAGTAAAACGTTAGGTGGGAAGCGATTGGTAACAGAAATTTTTCTGGAAAAAAAGGTGAGATAATTACCACTTTAATTAGAGAGCGAAGTCAGTCCTGTGTATGCATTCGTACGAATACTAATTTTTTTTCGTAAAACTTAATTTACATAATAAAATCGTTTTTTTTTTTCAACGCAATTATTATATTCTGAAAGATACGGTCTTAATTATTTTTGTTAAACACGATTAATGTATGAGAAAATACCCTAATAATGACAATTATATGTTTTCTTTTGTTACGAATGTTGGCAACGCTTGATTTAATCTAACCTTATTTGGTTTAATTTTATTGTCAGCAATTTTAAGTATCTTAATAATCAACACTATATAATTTTTCCAGTTTAAAACACTGATGCAAAAAATAAATTAAAAGATACATAGAATATCGCTTTAGTAAACGATTTTTTACACGCACCAGCAGTTCACGTAAATTCTAGTAATTATGTTAATACTCTCGCACTGTAAACCTGTATTTATCTATTTAATTAGCGTGTATCATATGGTCCACAGTATCAGTTTAAATCGTCGATTTCTAGCCAGGCTTCAGGAAGTAAACAAACCGTAAGCGAAATAATCATAGATATTATAATAACAAAATCACAATTATTACGCGATTATGCAATGATTAACGCACTTTTAAATTTCCTAAATTGATAGAGCGATCCGATAGTTTCGATATACCACACACAGACACCTTCAAACTCGCCGGCAAACGCGCCGTCAAACTCGCCGTCAAATTCCGAGTCGTACGCACCTCTAAGCTACCGAGAATCATCGCAAGATGATGGCTCGTATAAGCCATATATACCCGAGACCAGAGTTCAGCCATCGAGACAGGTATATGACCAGCCAGCCAGACAGTATGACCAGCCATCGAGACAGGTGTATGAACAGCCCGCCAGACAGTACGAACAACCATCGCGTCAGTTCGACGGCAATACTCAACAGAGACAGTACTTTCAATTAGAGCACAATACGGGAAATATCCAGAGTCTTCAATCTTACCAACAGCCACAGAGACAAAAATTCGAAGTGTCACAGCCGGGCATTTTTTCCGCTCAAAATTACGAGCAGCCAAGATCTGAGGCTCAAAGATACCAACTGCGAGGACCTTTAAGCTCTTCTCTATCTGAAGACGAGCCACAGAGCTATGAGCAGCCAAAGCCTTTCAACTTGTACTCTTCGGGTCGACCACAGGGTTTTCAACAATCCAGTCCTTTTAGTTCTTACACCCCATTTCAGCCACAAAACTACGATCAACCAAAAAACGTTGACTCAGTTTCCTCAGCTCAGCCGCAAAGCATTGAAATACCGAAAGCCAGTTATTCACCGCAACAGAGTTTCGACTTAAGTAAATCACTTTTCAGCGATTCAGCTGAGCCACAACAAGCTAGTTATCAGCCATCATCGCCACCGAGACAGTCGTACCAACCGATTACCTTTCAATCGTCACCGGATCGGGTAAATTTGCAGCCATTGATTCCTGAAAAATACCTGACAAACTTTAACGCTGTCCCACAAGCGAATGCCGCTCGAGACCAAACTCCGGTAAATGATGGCCGTTACGGAAACTTTGATTTTAGACAGCAGGTTAGCCACCACTCGCCACCACAGACATTCCAGCACTCGTTTACTTATTAGATATGAAATGAGTTTATCTATAATTTTTTTTCATTAGTTTTTCTAAGCTTAGCCTTTTGAGCAAAAAGAAAAATTTATACAGTCTGTAATTGAAAGTTTTTTTGTGATGGATATATTTATAACTTTCTGATTTCAAACTATTTTATGGTTTCAAACTAATTATGTGGTTTGTGCTAATCTTTAAATTTTATATTTTTTTTATTTGTGGCTAATTATATATTCTATTTTTATAAATATATATATACCGTACAACTTTAATCGTTAATTTATTTTGGAGAGCTCTTATTTTGATTAGTTTAAATCAGAGCTAATGTTATATGTAAGAAAAAAAATTATCTTAAAATAAAATGAGTTTTATATTAAAAAAAATGTTTTAATTAATCAAAATAAAATTAATAATTTATCAGTGAGTGCATGAGCGAAATACAAATTTTCTACTTGAAAATTTTTTTAGAAAAATAAACTTTTATTGAGAGTTTCAATTATAATGATTCCCTATTTCCTCAAAAAAAACCTATTACAGGTATATTAAAAAATTACAGGTATATTACTGTATATTAAAAAAAACAATTGCGCGTTATTTGAGGTCAGTTTTTTTAGAGAAAAACTCACTTTTTCTCTGTAATATAAATTTTTTTTATAAAATACCATATTATTTATTTATTATTTTATTGTTGAAAAAATAAAGAATAAAAGAGTTATCATTGAAAATTCAGATTAACAATAATCATTGAGGAACTGAGTGACACATTGCAATTATCACTCGAAAAGTTTGTTATATAACTAAACGTGTTTTGACAAAAACCATTTTTTTATTAACAGTTTATTTATTAACAGCATTTGGTTTAGATATCGAAACAGAAATAACAAAAAACACTGATGAATTAGTTTATAGAAATTAAATAAAATTATTTATTATTTTTTTTGCACAATGAAACAATGCTTACGGTCATTCAACTATAGCTCAAAATAAGGGTTAAAATGACACACTTTCGCTTTTACGTACATCTGACCGCTTATTAACTTATTATACAGAAATCTTTCATCGTATAAATTTTAGTTACTTTCGATACATTGATTTCTTTCATACTTTCGCTGTGAGACTACAAAGCGGTTTTACGTATACAAACCGCGAAACCCATTTTTTCAATCTGATCAATAGATATTAAGTATATTATGTATGAAATGTCGAAATCAAGTTTTAATCCCTAATCTGCTTGGAGTACTCTAGTCTCGCTTGGAAGTGTCACAGCTTTTTGTCAGTTTGTCCTCTGTTTGATTAAGCATTATCGCGATTATTAACAATTTGTTTACAATAAGTCCAGAGCAACAATTATCTCAAATTTTTCTTTGGAAATCTATAAACTAGAGACTCAAACAATTAGATTGAAAAACAAAATATGGGAGTTTTGTGCTAACCGTTAGTTAAATGTCATTTTTTCGATAAATTTATTGCTCATTTATTCAGCGAAACTGGTTTGAATCTAAATTGTGTTCGCAATAATAATTGGGGAAAAAACTGTTAGTAATTTAATTGTTAATTGGGAATCGCGTTAAAATAATTCGCTAACCTATATATTAGCGAAAAAAAACAAAATATTTCGAATCGTTTCAAAATCCGTTGACTGCTGAAAAAACTTTTTTTGATGCCAACAAATAAAAAAGAAAAGCAGAAGCGAAGTATCACAACATATGCGATATAAAGAGTTTGCCAACAAAAGGTCGTTCTTCGCAATCAAACGCGTGTTGCAAAAATTACATACACTGCTATAAAACAACAGATCAGCCGCTATTAGCTGGAAATTAATCAATAAATTATCGAATACGTCAAATGTTGTGTTTCTGCGATAAAGAATAAAACCTGAGCGAAACATTAAAAGTGGTAATTGACAACGTTTTCTCAGTTTTAGCAACAGTTGCCCAAAAGTGATTAAATAAACGTTTTGCTGATTTTTTAAAATTAAAAAGTGTGAAATATTAAGTGTGTTTTCGAAATAAAAATATTATCTTTTAATAATAAGAGCTCTGCAAGAAAAAAAAAACGGAAAATACGAAATCTTATAGTTTAATAGATTACTGTGAATCAAAACAAGTACGTAGTGGTCTATCGCTTCATCATCTCTTGTTACAATCTCTAACAGTAAATACTGTTCTGGACTCTCTCTCTCTCTCTCTCTCTCTCTCTCTCTCTCACACACACACACTCTCTCTCGTGTGTGTGTGTGTGTGTGTAGAGCGGTATTGCGAAAATTACTTGTTGCCAAGTGGTGAACAGAGTTTAATAATAACTCGAAAAAGTTTATAACACTAATAAACAAAAATCGATGAACTGGCCTTGAATTAACATTTTAATGCGGAGAATGCCATCAACAGAATGCTAGTATACTCCGTACGTGTTGTCTATGTGTGACTGTGTGGCGTGTGTGGTGTGTTATATATACCAGTAGATGATGATAGATTTTTTTGCGTGTGTGTGAAGCGTTTGAAGGCGAGAAAACTCGCTGGTATTCTCCCGACTGCTGAATATTTATCGTGTTGATGTTATTTTTCGCTGTTTTTCACTCTTTTTTATTACTATTACTGTTATTATTATTTTAGTTTCCAATTTACTGCCTCTCAGTAGTTTTTTCTTCTTCATTGAAGTGTGTGAGTCATTTCAATTACATAAGTATATTATTCTTGAATTTTTTTTCTTCTCAATATTTAATTAACAAAACAACTTAAGTTTTTTTTGAAGAACACTTGTGTTCTCCACTTCTCCACAACTTCTCGTTTTTTCTATAAACTATAAACGTCTAACGCATTATTATTTTATCATTTTATTATTATTTTTTTTCTTGACTAATAGCGAAAGTGGATAACATGAAAAATATTGCGGTTATTGGCGGAGGACTGGTAAGTGAAACAGTGAGGCGAAACGCAAAAACAACAACAATAATTATTATTATTATACACTGTAATACCTGGGGATTGGGTTAAGTGGGGGTTCAAGTGAGACCGCACTTACAGTTTAGAAATTAATTAACCTGTAGTGAAGCGCGCACTCTAATCGAGTTGAAGTGTGTGTGCGTATTTTTTTTTGTTGCCGCAAAAGCGTTCACTACTTTAGCTCGCGATAAAAAATATTATATTTTTTTATATAATATTCTCCAGAACAGTGAATTAATAATCAATTTTTTAATTAATAAACTCAAGGCTAAAAGTATATACAGTATATAGATATACGCATAGTGTATAAATTTTTTTGAAATTAGTTACTACAGTACATCAGTACATATTGATTTCAAAATTAGAATTTCAATTAAGAATCTCTTAATTTATTTTTCTTTAATTGCTTGTGCGAGCGATTGTTAGTAATTTCAAGGAGGAAAATGGAATTTAAAAATCAAATAAAAATTTTTGTAAAATTTTTTGGTATTTTGAGCCAAAAAAAAAATTGCTGCTGCAAATAAAAACTTTTATTGCCCAACTTATCAAAAGATGAGTAAACAAAATTTTCCTGTTTTTTTTTCAATGAAAATAGAATTAATAATTTAGCGGACAAAAAAATAGCGGTTAGGATTTTTGAGCAATTAGTGACTGTGTTGTTGCTGTTGTTAACTCGATATTGCATTATTTTTCATATTCTAATTTTGCATAAAAAAATGAGATAATGGTTTTGTATTTTACAACTTCCTTACTGCATGCCAATCATACCATTTAACTACTTTTACAGGTGGGATCAATGGCATCGTGTTTCTTGGCGAGAAAAGGATATCAGGTAAAAAATATTTTTATTATTTTTTGCTCTTAGCTATAAAGTTTTTTTAAATAATTTTTCCTTTTTACAAAAATAAAAGAGTCGTGTGTGCATATCAATATTTAGAAAAAAATTACAAATAAACTTTTTATTATTAGTTGAACTAAAAAATCCAATCATACTGTGATATTTTTGCTTTACCTGAGCTCTGGGATATTTTATTGATGTGTAGTACAAAAAGGAGCAGATATGTTTTAGGACATCACGCTATTTGCCGGAGAATGGATGTGTGATTGGATTGGTGTAACAAAATTTAATTTTAAAAAACTAGTTTATTTAATGAAAAGCGATAAGTTTTATAGTCAATAAAAATTTGCTTTACATTTTAATAACAGATATTAGATTTGCCAGGCGAGCAGAGAGATAGAGCGAGAGAATCTAATAATAATAATAATAATATTTTATACAAGTTTTCATTTTCCGAAAGATAAGGGATAAGCAAACACTTAAACATTGAATGAGCGGCACTAATAGGCAAGAAAAACTAATGCTAAGAAACTTTTAATCGCGATAAGACCCAATACGACTAATTAAATTGCAGGGGCTTTTATTGTCAGTTATGATCGCTATCTATGCTAATGACTAAAGCAAATATTTTAGTAGTCGCAAACTAATTTTACTATCGTTCAAAAACTGAAAAAAGGTCGATGTGTTCGAGATGAGAGAGGATCCGCGCACTCAGAAACACGTGCCCGGAAAGTCAATTAACTTAGCGCTGTCTGAAAGAGGAAGGAGCGCATTACGATCATTAGGTCTAGAGGACGAGGTTATGGAGAAGTACTCGATAAAGATGAAGGGTCGCCTAATACACGACTTGAGCGGCAGTAAGCGAGTGCTACCCTATGGCAGGAGCGATCAGTTTATCTTATCGGTTTCGCGTCGCTATTTGAACGAGTTATTGCTCAGCGAAGCGGAAAACAGCGCTAATATTAATCTACATTTCTCGCATAAACTAATTTCGGCCAATCTAGACGAGTGTAAGCAATAGTTTTTATTATTTTTTACGCTTCACTTTTTCCTATCATTATTAATAAGACACGCTATCATTCATTCGTCGCTAATATCGCCGCACAAGTGCTTAACGACTGTGCGCTAAAACAAGAACGCACTCATGATTACACGCCATTAATCTATTAATCCTCGTATCTTATAATACTCACTCATATGATTATTATTATTTTGCTCTCGAAAAAAAGAGGGTTTGATTAAAAGGCAAACCTTTTATCAAGAGTAAAGTCAAAAGTCTAGACACGGTTTGTGTGGTAGTATTCTAACTCTTAATACTACTATACGCTATAAATCCACTATTATTATAATCAGATGTTTGATGAGACACCTCGTCCGACAGTTTCTATGCGAGAGTTTTTGCCAAAAATTATCTCGACAGTAGTGTATGACGCGATACTGTATTAACAGTAACAAACTTAATAGCGCGCGCGATCTATGATTAATTTGAAATTTTTCAAACCGTATTTTCGTTATGCAGTCACAGTATCACCAAAATAGTTTTTATAGTTTCTGTCAATTATAGTGTGTCATAAACAGTAAATTATTTACCGTTATATCCTTATTGCATTTTTACGTTTTTTTCTGTTTTGCTCTTAACTTTTAGTTGGGTTTAATGTTTTTTTATGGATACAGTATAGTAAAGTTTAAAATAGTGAAATAGGCTTATGTTGCATATATCCGATGCTCGTTAGGTTAATGCAAATTTATTGAATCTGATCAGAATTTCTCTTAGTCCTGATCAGTATTGAAAATATTGGCTCAAATATTCATAAACCCTATTTTGAATGAACCGTTAAAACGGAACATCTATTATTAATTTTTGGAATAAAAATTTAATTTACTTTTTAAATTCAAAGCAGTTTTAATATAATTTTCGAATAAAAACCAATTACCATTATAAATGTATGCTCAATAAAGAATTTAATGGCATTGTTGTCATGGGTTGCTAATATCGGCTCACATCAGTTATAATTGTTTGGTAATTAATTGAATTTTTTGTTAACCAATTATTATCCGCTGTCCAATCGTAAGTATTACGCCCTCGAACTGTGAACACTTAAGAAAATATATTTACTCTAAACTTTTTCTTATACTTTTTGGACACCTAATTCTAATGTATCACTACTGAGGCGTAAATTAAATTAATTGTAGCCAAAATTTGAAAATGTAACTCAAACAAAATACTTCAAGGTCTCTATTTATGTGCAAAAGATAAAGAATTTCAATTAAACTTATTCCAGAAACTACTTCTGCATCAAAGATTATTTGCGTTAACAACTTATCAGTATATATGCTTATTCTGATTGAAGGAATTGTGTGTCAGATTGAACACAGATGTTTTACTCAGAGTTACATAAATCATTTGTTTTAATTGTTTGGAGTGCACTGAAGATGCGATTACATTTCGCTCTATTACTCTAAACTGAGCAAAACAAACAAAATCTGTTTAAATTGGTTCTTATAATACTTTTATTTTTCTGGATTAGCAATCATTCTGTTATTTATCAACCAATTTAGTGACAAGAGTGCGCTCACAGCAAAATTGCATTATTATTATTTCCACACACTTAACATTCTGTTATATTCTTTATTTACAAATGTTTACGAATTAATAGCAGTAAATTTTCTGATATTTTATGGTGATTTTGAGTTTAATTTCATAAATTTTAAAAGAATTTAATTAAGAAAAGTGGGTTAAAAATTTTCTAAATAGATAACATTATTAAACTTTATTTTGCCTGAAAAAAAATTATTCCTTTATACTTATTTATAAGAAAGCATTTTAGTCGATATTTGAGTAAACATCATTATAAATTCTAATGGGTTAGAAAATTATAGGTAAAGTTCTTTTTTGTTGGTAACAAAAGTGTAACATTAGTTTATAATGACATAACTTATGATACTTTATGCTATAAATGCTTTATTGCTGTGGTAACCATAATCTACCATATCGTTGATTATTCGGCAAACAAGAATAAACAACAAAAAAGTAGATCAATATATTTTATTTTGCATTTTATTATTATTTGCACACATTTTAACTCAAACTTGACCTTCAAACTAATAACTACAACGCGGAATAAAGCGATACAAAGCGAAAAACTCTTAAAGAAATAAGCGATAATAATATACCGACTATTTTTAGCGACAATCTTTTTTATCTCATATGAAAAAAAAACTTATTTTTAAAGGCAAAATGACATTTACAAAAGATGAAGGCGAACAGCAAAGAATAGTGCAACACAAGACTGATATCATAATCGGTTGCGACGGAGCGTACTCTTCAGTTCGACGAGCTATGGTCAAACTGATGCGTTTCGATTACTGTCAGGAATACATAGAACACGGTTACATCGAACTGAGCATACCGTCCACACCTGACGGCGAATTCGCAATGGAAGTGAACTATTTGCACATATGGCCGCGGAACTCGTTTATGATGATAGCGTTGCCGAACCGTGACTGCAGTTACACTGTAACACTGTTTATGCCTTTTGACTATTTTAAGTCGATCAAGACTGACGAAGATTTACTCAATTTTTTTAACAAAAACTTTCCCGATTCTATTCCGCTTATTGGCAAGTATGTCACCATCTAATGTCACCAAAGTTAAACAAACTGATTTTCAGTTCTAATTAATAACAATTTTTTATATAGAGTTCACATATACTTACAATGATTTTATAATGATTTCAGGGAATCACTGATCCGCACATTCTTCAGCTCTCGACCACAATCACTGATATCAATAAAGTGCAAACCATATAACTATGAAGACAAAGCGCTTATTATGGGCGATGCGGCGCACGCTATGGTTCCGTTTTACGGACAGGGAATGAACTGTGGTTTCGAGGATTGTTTGATACTCGACGAATTGCTCGAAAATCGAACCACAATCGAGAAAGTGTTACCATTGTTTACTAACCGGCGTATAGACAATTGTCACACTATTGTCGACTTAGCGATGTATAACTACACCGAAATGCGAGAATTAGTTAACTCGAAAAAGTTTATATTACGGAAAATGTTGGACAACTTTTTGCACTTTGTTTTCCCCGATCGATGGATACCGCTGTACACAATGGTGACGTTCACTCGAATACCGTACAAGAAGTGCATCACTGACCGCAAATGGCAAGACAGCGCTATCGATATGTTCGGCAAACTTTGCATTATGGGTATAATCGCTGCAGCGATTGTGTGGAAGATATATCAGTGGAATAACCATAATGTTTCATAATGAGTGAAGTGATTCAGAAGCACAACCACAACATCACTAATGTTTTTATTATTTATTATTTTTTTAATTTTCTGAAATATTTTTTTATTAAAAATTATTGAAGAAAAAAATTTGTATACAAGTATGACAACTGGTTTTTGGTTGTATACAAGTTTTAGTTGTTTATTGGGATAAATACAGTTAAATGTTAATTGAAATATTTTGAATACAATTGTGTGATATATTATACGACAAAAATGTTCAAAACGATAACAAATCGTAATTAATATTATTATTATTAACGTAACTTATGATAATAAAGTACAATACAATACAATGTATATGATATTTGTTACATATAAAAATTGTTACATTTATATTATGGTAATTTTATGTAATCTTAATAAATCTATATGTGTTTTTTGTTACTTTTAAACTCAATTTTAATTTCTCATCTTATATTTTAATTAATAAATTTTTAAGTGTTTTACAGTCACTGTTCACGCATTCACTCTCGATGTTCAGAAGAAAATTTTTGAAAATTCTCATTAAGTATTAAAAATTACGTCAAAAAAAATAAGTGATTAGGCAATTGGTATTAAAATACCAAATATCGAAATAATTAATTCTTAAAAAGTAATATACATTTATAACTATAAGTAAATATAATTAAATGTCACACATGTTTCAATGTGTTCTTAAATTGCGGATTTGTTCACAAAACGTGGCAAAATGTGTGCGTCAGCAACACTGCTCAGGTGTTCAGTGATTTTGAAAAGTGCTATTTAGACATTTAGACAGCATTACGGTAAAGTAAAAATTGAAAAAGTGTATAACACGTTACTATAACCACAATCAACAACTAGATTAAACAAACACTTGACGATACGTCTGAAAAGAGAAAAATCTGAGCCGAAAAGTGCAGATCCAGTTGAGATGAAAGAAATTGCAAAAAACTTTGATATCAGTGAGTTATTCTGTATTATTCAGATATTAATATAATTTAGAGATAGCTAGCTATAAGTTTGTATGGACTGCACACTGAGAAATAGATTACATAAAAAACAGATTATAAGTTAATAGTTTGGATGAGAGTCCAAAACGGGTGCTCAATAAAAGTTGTCGGCATCTGGTCTTAGCTTTAAAAACCTTGTCGGACCGGGCTTTTGTTGTCAAAAAAATAAAACCCAAATATGTTTAAAATTCAAATTTTTAAATTTTACAAATTATACCTTATTTCAATAAAAAAAATTTTTAATAGGTTTTATAGGTTTTTTATTGGTCATTTAGGATAAATTTAAAATAATCCGACAATTTACCACAAAAATCTAATCAAAAATTCTATTTTTTTGTATAATCATTCATAAAAATTCAAGGCTGTATAAGTAATAAATTTGATCAGTTTTGAAATCGGGTCTGTCTCTGGGTTTTTAATTTTGTTAATTTTTTTTGTCTTGGCCTTTAGAGTATCAGTCCTAGATCGGACTCGGTTCTTAATTTTTTAAAATATCGGACACTAGTTTGGATATAGCTGTGAATCAAATATATTAATGACTCAAAACTCGATGTAATTTAAATAATACCATTGACTCTAAAATAAAAGTAACTTATTTATTATGGTACGTCTATTTGCCGAGTGATCTATTATTAACGAATTTGTTAAACAGAGAACAATTCACTGATCGAATAGCGCAGTGTCTAATCATCACATTTAGACCAAGAAAACATTGATGAAGGATATTATTTAAAGCACAACAAAAGCAATTTAGCTCAAGAACACTCACCACATTTTGTTTACCTAAATTATATGGTCATCTTCTAACACAAAAAAAGGTGCGCGTGAACTGAGGTTAATTTATAAATTAAAATATCCTGTGAATTAAGTGTGACCAAACAACTGTCAAATTATAGCTCAAATTACTAATTATTTTTAAATTTTAACATATTTGTCAGCTATGGAAACAAAAAAACTAAAAAATCAAATCAGAAATCTCAAATGTGGGATAAATATAACTAAGAAAATACATCAAAATGAAGTAAATAAACTAAAGAAAAAAATCAAATGTTTGAAAAACTGTTTAAATGTTAACTACACAAAAGAAAAGTCGGTTCACGATGCCTTCGAAAGTTTTAAAGATAAATACCAGAAATTGTAAAATATTGATTAAAATAAAAATATTAAATAAAACTTTATTTGTAATCGTGTGCACAACTTTTCGCTAATAACAGATTACTGGATATCAACAGACAAGGAAACTTGAATGGCAAACGCGATGAATTGGAAAAAGATAGCAGTAGACATAAAATCGAAAGGCTTTTAAACGACAGACAAAGAGATATTGTACGGCATGGCAGATACAGACAGACCCGACGTGATAAAAGACAGATAAATGGTAATTATACAAATCAAAATAAAAGGAAATTTGTTCGCAATCGACACAAAGATCAATGTCGTCGTAAATAATGATTGAACCAGTGTTGTGGTCAACGTTTAGGAGAATTCACTTAAGACTAGAGATGTTAGTGGTGAAAGTTTCGCAAAATTTCACCCTGAAACTTTCAGTAAATTTCACTGAAATTTTCACCTGAGTACTGAAACTTTCAACAAAAGTGAAATTTTCAAAAGCTCCATCTATACAAAAATTATTCTTTTTATACCAATCAAATTACCCCATACCGAAAAAATCCTTAAAAAAAACTTTTTTGGATTTATTTAATGATATAATTAATTAATTTTCATAATTAATCTCATAAAACTTGAAAAGTAAAAATAATTCGAATAAATTATAAAAATAACCTTAATTTTCACACAATAATTTTTTGAAAGTTTCACCAAAATTTCACTGAAATATTGAAAGTTTCAATGAAAATTTCAACTCATTTAAAAATTTCAGTGAAATTTTCATCTCTAACTACAATAACACAGATTTGCGCAATGACTGAATTATGCACTGCAGTGAAACGTACATTAAAATGGTGTGTCAGTCTAACAGTAATGTAGTTGTGGTGTATGTGTTGTGGTGTTACGTACAGTACGCCTGTTATGACTGTAGGTGTGAAACGATTACTAAATTCACATTCAACTCAACTCAACTCAACCACAAGTCATTACAATTGATTTAACCGCAATTAGTTCGCAATGCCAGCGCCAATGAACGACGCAGCAGCCAATCCAGTGAATGGAGTGCCAGTACCGAAGAGTGAGTTGGAAGAGCTTCAGTTTCAAGCGAATCAAGTGACGGATGATTCGTTGGAATCGACTCGACGTATGCTCGCGTTATGCGACGAAAGCAAAGAGTTCGGCATTCGAACGCTGGTCGCTCTCGACGAACAGGGAGAACAACTCGACCGCATTGAGGAGGATATGGATAAAATTAATACCGATATGAAGGAAGCGGAGAAGAACTTGACGGGAATGGAGAAGTGTTGCGGTATTTGTGTTTGTCCGTGCAATAAGGCTAAAGAGTTCAAAGAAGATGCCGGAACTTGGAAGTCGAGCGAAGACGGAAAGATTGTGAGCGGACAGCCAACCAGAGTTGTCGACGAACGTAATGGTGCGGGTCCTATGACCACACAATATATTGCTAAGTATTGCCAATTTATGTCATATAAATCTTTTTTCGCAAAACAACACATATGTCTCTTCGTTTTTTACTAACATTAGCCAAAGCATGAACTTAACAATCTTTTTAAGATCAAAGTTTGATTCAAACATATTTTTCTCTACCTATAGTTTTTCCTTAAACCGGCGATATAGACGATGATTTTTCACCAAATTTATTGCACAAAAAAGATTTAAGCCTATAAAAATGTTAAATAATTCTATTTTTTTCAACAAAAAGGATAACAAAAGATGCGCGAGAAGATGAGATGGAGGATAATATGGGACAAGTGAGTACAATGATTGGTAATCTACGAAATATGGCGATCGATATGGGAAGTGAAATTGGATCTCAAAACCAACAGCTCGATCGCATCAACCAAAAGGTACCAGTTTTTGTATTTCAAAGTTGCTATAAGCGTAATTCTAAGTTGATTACTAAATGACATTACATGTCTTTGTAGTGATGCACATCGGTTAACCGTTAAGGAATTCTTTTAACTTTTAACCGTTAATTTCAAATATTTCTTAACCTTA
>JAQIVF010000200.1:0-29532 GCA_034698365.1 Steganacarus magnus
ATTGTCGTTAATGATGAGTCCTGCTTCAGCCTCAGCTTCCCTGCCATTACTACACGCTATGCCTTCCAAACTATTTAGAAATAATATGATGTGTTGTCCCACTAATAATTATGGTGATCATAAATATTACGATCATAAACAATGTAATTCTCGTCGTGAGAGTTGTGTGTCAATGAGCTCAATAAAATGTGGAAATCATTTTTCAGCGCTTCCTTCCAATTCTATTCCAAACAATGACTCGAATCATAGTGTCAGTCGAAGAGGTAATTATTATTATTGCCTATCATTTTATAAAATAATGTGTTTGTCAAGTAATTCAACCTAAAAGTTTGTTTATTAACATTTTTTAATAAAATAAGAATAAGCTCATTAATGATATCTTTGGATTTTTTAGGTTTAGTGCATATACCGTCTGATAGCTGAACGATAAAAAACCTTTGAAAACTTTTTTAATAAAAAATATGATTTTGTTAACATAAACCAATAAATTTTCTTTATTTTATAAAACATGTGTTTGAAGTTGCCGTCAACTTATGCTTTATGTATGATACCGGTATATGGTTTATTGCCTAATCTTGATAATAGAGAAAACCAAACTTAGGGAAAATTATTCGAAACTAATTTGATAATATCTGCTGCTTCTTGAGTTTAAAGAAACTTTACTTTATTTTAAATTTAGAATAACAATATCACTACTTGTGTTGGGACTGCCATTGAATTTGACTGATCATAGCTTAACGATACTTAAACTATCTTTATATTGAGCTTATTCTATACATTAAACTATACACTAACCACGCATGGAATGCTTCTCATTTGATTACTCTCTAATTTCTATATTCTCTGTGGTCTTCTCTATAATTTGTAGAATTAGATTAAGTTAGAATCGCTTTTTAGAAACATTCATCACATTTAGTGCAATTAAATGTTAGCTAAATATTTATTAATAAATAAAAATTTGAATGTTTTTTACTCCAATATTGATTATGTTTAGGTTCAGGAGTATATTTTTCTCCGGCTCAACGTGCAAACCAGGATAAATCCTCAATGCTTTCACTTAACTTAAATAATGCTTCAATTTCTCCAAAAGTAATTATTTCGCAGTTGTTTTCGATTTTAATTTCATTAAACAATTAATCTTTTATTAAAGTCGTCGACAGTAATGACACCATCAAGTATTACGTCTTCAATAACCTCTAGTGCGCATGAATGCAATACCGATAATGAGGTGGAAGACGAAGATATAGTTAGTGAGTCGACTCTTCATTTTACGGCTCATCAGCCGATTCTTAATAAGTATGTATTAGTTTGATGACTAAATTAAAATTTGCGTTTTTATATGTTTTAGCGCGACAACGAAAACCGATTCCCAAACCAACAAAATTAAACTGATCTCTAATAATAAATCGTTTTCAAATAGTAAAATAATCAAGAGTCAAAGCCAAGATGAATTTAGTTTTAGATATGATAGCAATAAAGAGACAAAAATCAATCATTCGGAGTCATGTTCGGACTTAAAGTCGTCATCGCAGACACTCGACTCGTTTGGCGCAAACAATCATAACCGAAGTAATAGTGACAGTCCTAGTATTAAAACTAGAAAAATTAAAAAACATTTTGCGGTCGCTTCCAAGAAAGTTGAAGAATCGAGTTCAACTGATTCCACTTCTATTAAGGATAGCGATAGTAATAAATTACCGAACCCTGACTGGAAGCGTACGTTTTTCGGTCTTAAAAAACGGAAGACTTCGAAACCGGTGTTAAACTAAAATTACTTAGCTTTTTAACACTTAAATTTAATATACTTTATAACATCTTTTTTATGATCTTAAGTTAGTTTTGAATTAAAAACTTGTAAAGTATTAAACTATTCCACGAAAAATTGCTCTAAAGTTTAATTTAAAGCATTTAGTTCGCAAAATATGCAAACGTATCATACGTTTTCAGTATCGGACGTGATGTGCGAACAAAGTTCGAAAATGCATATTAACTTAACGTTACATAAGTTTTTTAAATGTTAAAACTATGGTACAATAATTATAGAGTTGTTTCCCTCATTATTTATTTCTCAAACGATTGATAATTTCATTTAACCATAAGAGACACTTATGAGAGACGCAATTATATGGAATTAACCGAAACTTTATACCCATTTAGACATTACTAATTAATAGCAAAATATTTAAAATTGTATAATTTAATTGAATCATTTAAAAAACATTTTACGTGATAAAATAAAAAATTTATTGTTTATAATTGATTAAATATAATTGTTAATGCGAGGAATGCAAAAACTTAATGCGAGGAATATTTATTTGTATAACTATTTACAATTTTATTTATCATTAATTGTGAATTTAATTAAGTATTGGAAGATTAAGTTTATAATAGGAATGTATGTATAATGACATTTCTCGTGCAATTCATCTTAAATTATTAGTGTATTATTAGATAGAATTTAAGTTAAGTTAAGGTTAAATTAGATTGAATTTTAAACTAAATTTGATAAATGTAGATGAAAAGCCTTATTGAGAAACTTAAAAGTAAGAATCTAATGGTAAAGTTATGATAACATTTATAAGATAACAGTTATAAGCTTGTGATATTATCATGAGTCTTAACGAGGTTTTACGAGTCAAAGTTTATTTAAGATTTTTGCAAATGTCTAATTGTTTTGTTAAATTTTTTAACACAATATACCATTTTTCGTCGCCTTTTCCCTTTCTATTATTTAAATTTAGATTTTATCCCAATTGAGCATAAAGTGACTTTAAACCCATAGCAACGGACAACTTTCACAATTTTGTATTAATTTAATTTTTAACCCATTGGGGGAAAGGCGATGAAAAACGGTATTAAGTTTCAGTAATGTTTATAATTGAATCTGAACTGATTTGCTCGCAAAAACAGAGTTAAATAGAGCCATCACTGGATATTGGACTCGAAGATATCAATTGTGTGTCACTGTTAAAGCTGTCGACACTATTTGTGTCGTTTTCTAGTGAAACATCCGATGAAATGGCCTTTAATGAGAGAGAATAGACAACTATTTATAATGCTTTTTTAAACAAAAAATTTTATGGCTAATCTTATTATACATTCAACGATTCTTTTGTCAGATTAATGTCTTTACTGATTGTATGAATGGAAACCATTAACTCGTCATCAGACATATCACTAAATTCATTTTCGCAATCTTTTCCATTTTCTTCTTCCATTAAAACACTTTTAATCGGTTCTTTGTGTTTGCCATTATCACTGACTTTATCATTTTCGACCATTTCATCATCAGATTCTATATTACGAATTCTCTTAAACTTCTTTTTTTCACTGATATTTTTTGATATTGAGGAATGGTTTTGTTGAATGAATCGACTCATTGGTTCGACTAAATCTGCGGCATATTTTGCAGCATCAAAATCAATATCACTTTCATCTTCCATTAAAGGATTGTAACGTTTATTCACTTTATTTTTTAATTTTCTTTTATTGATATCATTTAGAGATTTCAAAGTATTCTTCGAACTAAAATCATTTTCATTTGATTTCGAAGCGATTTGATGTAATGAAGCGTTTGATTGAACATCAATTTGTTTTGATTCATTTTTAGCCACATTTGAAACCTCATTATCATTATTGAGTTCTATTGAATTATTAGAGTATTCAAAGATTGAAGAATCATTACTATTACTGTCGTTTTGCATTTCGGACAACTCTTCAATAGTATTATCATTACAATCATTATTACTAATATCTTCATTACTGTTGATTGTTGGCCAGCTTGACATCACTTCATCACTAGTTGAGGTAATCATTGATTTTTGTCGATTTGACTCCAAATCACTAATAGTTTTATCAACAATCGATTCTTCATTTTCTTTATTATTAACGCTAATATTTTCAACAAATGCTGAATCATTAATAGAAAGCAATGTATTATTGAATATTTCTGACAAATTAGTGTCAGTTTTCAATACATTGATAGTATTCCTGAATTGATTGATCACATCATTTAACTCAAACTGATCTCTTAACGATCGTTTTGTCACTTTCTTATTACAGAGCGGACATCGACAGTCGTATTTTTTATCACCACTCGATTGAATCAAAGTAGTGATACATTGGCCACAAAATCGATGCAAACATTGAGTCATCTTTGGTTCGATCATTAAATTGAGACTGAAATACAAAAAATTAAATCAATTAATATTAGTAATAATAAAAATATTATTTCTTTAAAATTAATACCAAATTGAACACTGCATGTGTTTCACTAGTTTCGATAATTCGCCGCAAATTTCTTCACTCATTTTTGACAATAAATTATATTATAATAAATAAATAAAACAAATGTTTTGTGATTGAATTATCAAAACATCACTAGTTTTTAGCGCCAAAACTATTGTATCATTTCATAAATAATAAATATTATTACGATCCCATTGACATCTAGTTTTCGATTAAATTACTAAATAAAAAATAGGCGAAATTTTTAACACCCGTGTGTGCTTCACAACAGTAACGCTCGAACATTAACTAATACTAACCTACTGGCGCTAATAATACAAATATACCTGACAAATCATAAGGAAAATCACTGCTTGGCATTATTTCATCAAAAATATTTGTTCAATGAAATGCGTTTGAATGAATGAAAACATTGAACAAACACTGATCTCAACGAATGATTTTGCATTATTTTTGCAGTCAATTGTAATTATTTGTCGATAAGTCTGTTTATAAAACTACTAAACATTTCAATTAAATTTTATTTTTACTGTAAAATAATAGGCAAGAAATTACTTAAACGCTTAAAATTATTTTGAAATAAAACGAATTTATTTAGCGATCAAATAATGGCTGCATTTGCGACAAAACCGGAGCGAATAAGTGACGAAATGTCGAGATCGGTGATCACTGACGCAAAACTCAATCCAGAAAAGCCTCTTCTGATCACTGGGTAATCCGATTAAATGTTACGCCAAACGGTAAAACTAGAATTTGATGTGTTGTTTAATTTGAATTAAGATTCGCGTCAATACGACAATGCATGGTCGGTAAGCACCCGTTGGAAGCGATGGAAAGCACTCGTAGCGCACGCATCGACAACAGTAACTATAGTCTGCTGAAGTCGGTTCAGGGAATTCACGCGCCGTTGCGACTCATGTACGAGCGAAGAGCCGCGCAACAGATCGGCAGATTGCCGTTTATGGCCAGTTCTAATCTGATGCACGACGTGCTCACTGGCAGAGACGAGACCATTGATTTCGAGGACTTTCTTAACGGTATTGGGTTTAACTGATTTATTAGATTTTTTCGTTAAAATTGATCGCTCATACGATTTATATTATGTGCTTGTTATTCAGTTATACAGAATCTATACTAATAATTCAAATGAATCTATGCTAATATTTTAGACTTTAAAACTACTTTACTTTTGATGTGTGGTTTGCTTGCCTTATTTCGAAACGAACCTAAATTAGTGATTAGTGTTGCGACAATGCATGGTTAGTAAGGTATTCTCAATTTGAATACACTTTAAGTGTTTCGCTCGCCAATCAATAACACGTTCCTTTTAGCTTTACAGACGGTATGCTATAATTTGTTTAATTTAGAAGTTATTTAATTGAACGAGATTTGTCGTATATCTAGACTATTATAATCATAATTATGTCTACCTTTTCGGAAATCCGACTTTTTGTTGTTGATTAAAACTTACGCAATTTAAATGAGTGTAATTAATAACTTATCATAATTAAAATTATTCTCATTAAACTTTCCTAAATCTTCGAAGTTTTAGTTTTCAAAATTTTCCGAATTTCGTCCGAAATCACTAACTTTACGAAAGATATAAGTTAGTTAAAAACGTGGTGTCTTAGAGAGCGGAACATTCATCTATTTTTTAAAAAGTTCCAACACTTTATCTCAAAATTTTGAAAGTTCAAGGACATCGAGATTTTGAAAATTGTTTAAATGTCAAAAATATTGTACCTTAAAACAGAAGAGTTCCCAAAATACCCTTTAGATTATAGATTAGAAAATTTCCAAATGTCCTATTTTTTGCCCAAATTACTGACCGAAAAAGTAGAGACACTGATAATAATGTAATAACTTATTGCTAATAAGTTATGCACGTATATTCTAACTCTTAAGTTATACAGTATGTAAGCGTTCGCCTAAAGTTGAAAGTGTTAATTGTTGCCATTTATTGCGAGCCAATTGGGTAAAAGTGATGTGTATTTTAACGGTTAACTCTTAACTTATTTTACTGTCAAGTAAAGTTAATACGTTTTTTCAATCCTAAGTGATGCTCATCTTTACATTTAGGCATCGAAATTAACGATTTAAATATTATTTTTAACCAAACTGTCTCATTCACTATGGTTTTTCTTGAAATGAGCACTTTTAGAATGTGGAAAACTTGAAAACTAGTTTTAAGGATTACGAACTCGTAGCTTAGGTGAGGCGCGCACATATATAGTTGTAAGTTATGCTACGAACATTTCTCTCTTAATCGTTTGTAGCGCCACTAAAAGTGCTCATTTCAAGAAAAACCATAGTTCAGTACCACATACCGTATATACTTCTAAATGATTATGTAATACTTCTATGCTTATTAGCGTAAAACCAAAATAGTTTATACAGTAAATGCATGTTTTAATTTATTATTTACTATTAATTTTGTTATAAATTTTATATTACATTACAGTTCGTGAAGAGTCGGAAGTGATGTCACCGCCGCATATGACTGTCGAAAAGCATTTGGGATTACTTTAGTTTTTTAAATTATTAATATTATTATTGAATTCAAATAAAACCTTTTTTCAAATTTTTTCAAACATTTTCTTAATTCGATTTGATTTAAACTCTTGATTAAAATTATTCTACAGTAAATAATCTAATAATCTAATAATCTAATAATCGAAACGAAATCTAGAAAATGTCCACACGTGGATTTCCGAACGGATGGTTTTCAATGGGCGGATCCATCACACGATACGGAGCCCACGGTCGCAACACTTCGCCAAACTTTTTTCGTTCTTTAAATAAAATAAATTCAAAAATCATTATAAAAATGTGAATTTTAACGAACGAGTTTTAATGATTAAAATGAGTTCAGTTTACCAATCATTGGTAGCTCGTGTTCGTGAAGAATCATGTAATGCTTTATCACTGCGTCTCTGGTATCCGCTCTCGTTTTGTGCCAATGATAGACTAAATTACCGAAAGCTGCGCCACCAATAGTCCAACAAACGTGAGACAACACGTTACCGAAATAACTTCGACGTAAATAATGTTTATGCGTGAACACACTTATACCAAACAAAATGATTGCACCCAAACCCGGATACCACGCGCGGTCCCAATGGCTCTGATGTCGGGGAATGCCATCGAACTTGAAGAATGGCTCGAGCATGCTATACGTGTTGCCGAGTCGTTTGAGGCCAACAAATTGCGTTTGTGGGTCCCAACCCTTATCGCTCTCCAATTGCTCCAAACGCGAGCGCCAGTCTATTTCACTCAACGGTATTTCATTGTCATTCGGGTTAAAGTCGTAATCAACCATATCTTAGTGTCGTAATTAAGCGCTAATATAGTTTTAATTGAATTGGGTTTGCGGAAAGTTTTAATGCACACACAAAACAAAATAAAGGTTATTATGGTTTCAACATAAATAATGCTCACACAAAAAATATTCATCAAAACAATAAGCACTCGTTCACAACACAATCGTGATTTGCTCCAAAGTAATGAAACTTTTAATAATGAATAATAACTTCCGTTTGATATACGATTACTGTAACCATCAAAAAACTTTCCTAAAACATTTCATTTTAATTTAACTCTAAGATACATAAAATCCAATAATATAACGTGACAAACACAATATAAAATTTTGCGAATGTTTTTAGTTAAATATTGAATATTCACAGGCAATATCGGGAAAAGAATATTTTCGGGTAACAATTGAAAATCCTGTATAATGAAAATAAAAATTATAAATTTAGATCAATGATAAGAAGTATTTACTAAAGCTAGTTTAAAAAAATTATCAATTAAGTATTTAGTAGTTTAATAGTTAATTATATATTTATAACTAGAGTTGATATTTGAACAGAAATTTTTAAGTAGAATCAGAACGCGTTAAAAATTTATTTAAAATTACGCGGATGAGCACAGGACTAGAAAATTACAAGAAAAAATTTGTCAATTTTTGAATATTTTAAGTAATTATAGTAAAAACAGAGATAAATATTACCTGAATAAACCAGGTTATAAGACATTTCTCAATTATTCGATTTCATAGTCGATATTATTATCATTATTGAAATTTAGAGTATTTAACGAACCGTAGTTATACCTAACCTTTGACCTAAGACATGAAAAAAAGGTTTTTCCCATATAAAAGAACAAACTAAAAAGACTATCCGTGTGGCCATTTATTTAAAACGTCTAGATAGTCTTATAAAACCTGTAATTTTGTAATAATACCAAAAAATAAATCACTGCTAGTCATTAAATTTTTTTATATAAGAAATATGGGACGCCAGATAAATAGTTTGAAGATCCCTGCTCTCTAATACTATAATGCATGTAAACTATTACCCTTGAAAACGGAATTAATTTAAAAAATCTCATAAAAATTTGAATTAAATTTACTTGTAAATCAAAAATGGTAAGTGATTTAGTGTTAAGCAATGAAATGGAAATGTGAGTTACTTTTTTTAAAAAAAATATTGGTTTCCGGGGATATAGTGCTTTGGTAAATGTAAATTTACATTTCACTATATGGTAAAAATATCGAGATAATCGATTAATAATCTCGAGGTCATTTATCGGGATCAGTTCACAGGGTTTGAAATTTGCCGGCAATGTTAAATTAAACGGAGAAATCGGTATGGAACTGATCATATGTTTCATGTCCTTGACATTCATTAGCACTATTATTACTTGAAGCTCGGTTTGGCGCGAGCGCTCATTTTAACACAAAGCTAATAATTAACTTAAGATCTTGGCATTAGATTAAAGGCTCTGTTGGCTTCTGATGCAGAATTTTTTAATTTTATTCTCATTTTGATAGCCATATTCAAGGTTCTGATGTGATTCAACTCAAAAGTAAATGTAATTAAAAATGTGGGATTTTTTCTTTTCTATTTTTCTTTTTTGTTTTTTCTTCTTCTTGTCATTTTGAATGTGTGTTCGCTGTTTAGGTTGAATTTTTAAAAAGCTAAACTTTTTTTAGACGACTGAGTTAGAGGAGAGAGAGAGAGAGAGAGAGAAAAAAAACCGCTCTCGAAACTCAACATTTTAACATTTTTATTATTTTTTATTGTTTTTCATAAAAAATGTCCTAAATGACCGATTGCTTCTCGAAATGCTCCGTCTCTATGCCTGACCGATAGATACAGAATTACTGCTCCCGTAAAATGCTTTATGATTTGGATCAGTTGAATAACCCTTTCAAGGAAAATCAGTAATCGTAAACATAAATCATTAGTTTGAGAAAATTAACTCCAAAAATTTATCGTTTTTGTATTCAAAGAGTTTTTGCGTTACGATTCGCACGATTTCGAAAAATGCCACTAAAATAATTTATTAATTCTTAAAGTTTTTGTTTTATAACTTTTCCTAAAAATACTCCACACTATTAAAAGTGATTTAATTTTTTTTCAGTGGAAACTATTGACTTCTAAATATTACATATTCACGCCAACTCATTATTATGATCATAAAAGATTTTTTATGCCTTCACGTAACCATTCAAACATGTTTTGGCGCTTCTTTTCATATGAAATGTTTCAATGTTAGGCAACGCGTTATGCATTCAATAGAGTTGGGGCCACACTAGAGCTGACTTGACTTTAAAATTTTTATTTTAAATAAACATTTTCCGAGCGCTTTTCTACATTTCACTATATTTAATAAAATTCACTCTACTGTAGTTTATTGTGTGCATACTATATTCCGTGAGTTAATAGATTTTTTCAACGATACAAAGTTTTTAAATTACCAGTAACCCATCGTCCGCTAAAACAAACTGAAACAAATACTTGAATAAAAATTTTAAAATTCGATACTTCTCTCTTTTTTAATACATACTTTTAGTAAAATCTAATTTAAGAAATAGGAGAAAATAAATTAAAAACTAATGCTAACTTTTAATGAATTTTTTAATGCGAAATTGCCCAGAAATTACCTTTTCCTAAGGTTATACTCAACCCCGAAACAAAATAAAAAAATGCGTTATTTATAATGCTATAAACTTTAAAAAAATATGTCTAAATAATTCAAAAATAAGCACATAATAATTTAAATATTTTTGAAAGTTCGAAATTTAAAACAAATAAGCAAAACTTTTGTTTCTTTTTTGTTTCTGCTAATAAAAAACCTGACACATACATACACAAACCGCAAAGAACTGGAACTAGAATTATAACTTTATTATAGAAGATTAATTTTGATAAATCATCTGCGCTGAAGGTAAGAGAGCTATCCTCTACATACAAAATAGTTTAGTGAAACGCATGCATTTTAAATTACAACTGCTGCCTACTGTATACTGTATATCATGAAAGTATTTTAAACGTTTTATCGCAAGATTTCAAAAATTCAATTACACATTATATATATTTATATATATATATATGTATAGATATATAAAGAAATATACAAACTTATAAAATCGCTGTAATTTAGTAATTTTACTTTAATTATATTGACTTAAACGTCCGTAATATAGCACTCTTTTTACAGTTAGAAATACAAGCGCGCGAATATTAATAATTCCCTCAGTATTCCTTAACAAATTAACCTTTTTTAGCTCAAACACTTTTTTGCGCGATTTACTATAGTGAATCACATTTTATTCTTTTATTTGTGAGAACGTTAATGTGTCAAAACGTTTTATTATTCCTAAAAAATTATATGCGAAGTTAAAAATATCGAACAGTATATTTATAGGATTTTATTTGAATTTAAAATAACTGAATCACTTAACAACTCTATTTTAAAATTATTTTGGTTTTCATGCACTGATGACCAAATTTTTCCTAACTATTTAAATTTACAACAATAATATTTATTAATTGAATTGTTTATTAGTTAAGCATACCATTATGATTGACTCAAACACACACACACACTCGCGTGAATGTGTGTGTGTGTTAAATGATATAGCATTTGTAATGATCATACACTGCATGGAGTAAGGAGTAAAGTAATCACACGCTTAATATAATATTAACCTAGACCTTGAGTGCTATAATGTGAAAACTAACTGTACTAATGTTTAATATTTTTTTTAAAATTTTATTTATAGAATAAATATTCAGAAATTCTTCCATGGCAACAATCTTTTTCTCTGGAATCACTTTTTTATTATAGAAAGTCTAGAAAATAAAGTACAATAACACGCAATATTTGCAAATTTAAAATAAAATTAAAAAATTTAATTATCAAAAATTTTCTGAGCATATATTATATTATATGAAATTATATTATACTATATTATATTGGCTAGTTTTAATAAATGCTCATTAAAATGCGAACAAAAAATTCGTTTGCGTTTTGATGGCTAAACTATTCATATATATATATATATATTGAATATTAAAATTATATTACTTTAATTTAAATTTAATTGAATCCCACTGACGTATATCTTTCTGCGTAATAAAATTGTATTGAATTGTATGCAATAATATTATTATTATTATTATTTATTTATTGTGCGCGTGTTTGTGTATGCATTTGCGATTTAAGACGAGCTAATGAGACTAACGTTAAGAAAAATTGCAAACAACTTTTCTTGTCTTAATTAATTTTCCTTCCATCCATCTATGGGTTTTTAATTTTCAATAGAGAGTATGCAAATTTAAAAGGCAACCACTTATGTCATATCACTTTTGAATGAGAGTTATATAACAATTAAATGGATGATAATTTATACTAATCTTAAGAAATTAATAGTTCTCACGAATTACTGCAGAATTCAGTAGTTTTTGCTGATTAGCTAATATTCTTGTGCAAACCGAAACATTTCATCGCAGAAATTTTTATCAAGAGTTTTAAATACAATTTTATTGAAAGCTTGAATCGTTTCCAAAAGCCCAGGAAAATATTTACAGAGAAATAACGTGCATACTATATATTTCGCGGGCAAAGTATAAGATTTTGTTTTAAATAGCATTTAAACAAAATTTAATGCAAAATTCAATTCATAATTAGATTTGCAAAGTTTGCAAATTTGTTGTCAACTCTCGGAACACGATTAGCTCACATGAAAATAATTTCTATATCAATGTATTTTGAGATGTTTTGCAATATTTATAAGCGTACTATAAAATAATCGTTTTTCATGACTTATTCAATCAATTTAAACACTCGTTATAAACTCTTAACTTTTAAAAAGTTCAAAAGTGAGGTATTAAGAGCTAACTAAATGTGATTTAAAATATCAATTTATTTTGTTGGCGTGCGGTTACGTACGTTAATACGCATTGTTGAGCGAAACACTTCATAATACGTCGTCGTCGTCGCTCTTTGATAACTAAGTTAGTTAGTAGTGTTTAATAATAATATTGATAATTTGCGTATGTATTTATTTATATGTATTTGATATTTGATATTCTTGGTAACAGTTAGGGAAGTTAGCGATGATAGGACATGTCAATGTCGCGCACAGATAGCGCAAGCATTAGTTACATAAAACACCAATAAAGCCAAATAAATATATCGCTTATCAAATTATTGGTAAAAAAATTATTGAGATATTCTAAGCATCAGTTCTCTGAAACAAAACTTGCATACATCGCACATATGTGTGTGTGTGTGTGTGTGCGCTGTATTCTTTATACGTTGATCTACATTGAGAAGCGCTATTGAAAAAAAGTATAATTACCATATAATTATCGCAATATTGTGGCTCTAATAATATTTTTTGATGCATGAGTTGTGTATATTGTATGTAACATAACTATTGTAATTGCTCTTTTGGAAACTCGGAGGGCGGGAATGAAATTGCAAACTTAACTCAGCATTTAGTTATAGTACACTATCTTGGCTGAGATTGGGTGCCAATCTCTCTTCAGCAAAGGCGGGTCCGATTTGGATTTTTCTTTTTTCTTTACTTTGTTGGAGACATACCAAACATATAAAACCAACATTGAAAAGGGACGCGGGCTTATCTCAGGTGAAGAAGTGCCCGGAAATCCCAAATCGGAGGTGAGATATCGATAAAAAAACATAATAAAGAGAATCCAACTGATGGTGATGGTAGTCATACTCAACTCATCGATTATTATAGACATAGCAATAGTATAATAAACGTTATTATAATAAGTTATATTAAAGTTATAAGTTATTTATATATATATATATATTATATTACAATTTAAATTAGAAGCTATATATATATAAATATATTTAGAATATTTAATAGAAGAAAAAAAAATAATTTCAGTATATTTAATATATATGATTGTAAAATTGTCTCGCAAATCGCAAATCACATCTCAGTCTCACCTAAACGTTGTCAATATTGTCATGTGTTTAATATCGATACCATTTGCCGCACTGTGTTACGTATCATTTGTTAAAATGCTCAACAAATCGCATAATCATTTATCGTTACTGTGCTGCATGTATGTGCTATTGATCACAGTTAGCCGCATCGACTGCACCACTAATATCAATAGTAATCACAATTCTAATAATTTTAATAGTAATTTTAATAGTAATTCAAATAAAAACATTATGAGTGGCGGCAGTGATGAATCAGTGGCCAATGTGTCACTCAGTTCGCTACAGTCACTACTGAATCAGGAAAACTTAGAAGTAGCACTTAAACAATTCTTCACTGTTTGGGATCAGCATCATCAGCAGCAACAGCAACCATCGTCTCAAGACAGTTCAAGAGCGAACATAAGTAGTTCGCAGTCGTCAATGTCTTCATGGCAGTCAGACTCTCCATCTGAGTCGCAATCTTCGCACTCTTCGTCTTCGCAGTCACACTCTCCGTCACAAACGCGACCGCAATCACAGTCACAGTATGGGATGGCGTATCCACCAGTAAGCCCTCCGCGTCGGGCCAACAGTCAGCGATTCATTCCTGAACTATTATCGCAAATTGAACTTTATAGGGAAGAGAGCGCAGCGCACAAAAACGAGGAAGAGTTAAACAGTGAGGACTTATCGCAAACGTCGACTAACTGTACGCGCTGTGTGATGCAGGAGGAAGCGAAAACACGGCGTCTCGAAACCATTAAAGTTAATATCTTAAATAAATTGGGTCTGAAAGCGGCGCCAAACATCACTGGTAAATCATTGCCTAGAATTCCGCCGTTGCATCACCTGTTGGACCGCTATAACATGCTCGGAGACGATCCGCGCTCTCTAACAGCGTCCGCATCTAACGGCTATCTCGACGATCACGATCACACCGTCGATAAGGAGGACGAAGCCGACTATGAAGAGTTCTACGTTAACGCTGAACGCTCCATCAGTTTCGCTCAAACACGTAAGTCACCAAAACTTTATGTTTATATCAAATGTCAGCATCGGTTAAATTTATTGTTTACTAAAACTAGCATATAAATTATTTGCAATATAAATATTATTTATTATTATTAGTATTTTGGTTATACTTATCGTATTTTCTTGGTTGATTGATTGAATTAATTTTTTTTACTTAAAAAACTTTGTTTAAAGAGCTTTTTTTCTATTTTTGTTTACCATATATGTTTACTTTGTTTACTCTTAGTTTTTTTTTCTCTTTTTAAAATTCGTGTTCAATTTTAATGTTTACGGTTATCTCCCTTTTAAACGCTAAGTATTTTATTTAATGGTAAAGTAAACTCAGGAAAAAAGTGATCTAATCTGTTATTGACTGTAAATTGATGGCAAAATAATGTCATTTGTCAATACACTCCTAAAAATGATGAAGAATCCAATGTAAGTCATTAAGATGTAGTAAACAGGTTGGAACCGCTTATCGTACTTTTCTATGTATTATCAATCATATCAATAGTAAATTATTTTAAAACATAGACTGCATAATTATTATATATAAATAATTTGTGGTCAAAATTGAGGACATAATTCTTTTTTTCCAAACAGAGAGAAAGTTTTTTTTATTAATTATATAATTTGCTAACGTTTTTATTATAATTTTGGGAAGCAGTTTTCTTGTTTGTTTGTTTGTTTGTTTTATATTTGGTTTTTACTGAATTTTTTATACGACGATAGTTTATAACTCGAGCAGAGAACTGAGAGAGAGAAAAACAAGAAGCAGAAAGAGAAAAAAAGAGAGTTAGAAATTAATTTATAGTAAGAGTTAAAATTCATCGTATCAGTAATAGCCACTCAAGTGCCATAGTAACAGCTAACGATACTAATAATACTGGCTTTTTATGTAAATATAAATTAAAACGCAAATTATATTATGGGAAAAAAAGAAAACGATATGCTTTAGAAAGAATAAAACGATATGCCATTTATTATCGATGACAACAACAGGCTTTTCTGAGCGAAATTTTTTTATATTGACCTAATTGAATACACCATGAAATCCCGGCCGTTTGATAAAAAGAGAATTATTATATATTGCTCTTATTTTTATTGCCACCACTTAATACAGGTATTATATGATAGAGAGAGAAAAAAGAAGGAACAAACGCACAAAAATTCTATTTTTTTTTGTAGAAAGCTCTGTAAATGCAATTTTCACCTGTAAATCCAACACATCCTCACTGCATTGCTCCACTTGCATGCTAAATTCATTTTTTTTCAAAGCATTAAAGCTTAACATTTTTTCATGCCAGAAATATCAGTAAACAACTAGCAAATAGGTCTTTCACGCCGATCTTATAAATACAAAATTGCTGACAGTTTTTACCTTACCTTCCTTAGTTCCTTAGGGGGACTGATGTACAATTGTTACGCAGGTATATCTATATATACATACATGCATATATGAAAAAAATAACCTCCAGTTTTTGTGACTAAACGATAAGCTTGTACTGTGTGTGTGTGATAAGCTGGTACGATACTGGATGTACACGGTATTACACGACAAGGTGTTACTCATTTCACTTCATAAATGTTAGTTCGTGAAAGGAATTTTTACAACTCCTACCTTGTTTTTGAAGGAACGCTATTTTTTAATGATTTCTAAAAATAAATTCTTACCATTAAACCATAATAGATTAATATTTTTACAGATATGTCGATCAACTAAATAATATGATATTTTTCTCTAATTTTATTATTATTATGTAATTCTAATAATAATGAAATTAATTTTTTAATAAAAGTTTGTTAGAAAGTTAATAAGTTTCTGGTTAATAACGTGAAACCTTAATTTTATTAATTATCTACTGTGTGTTGTTATTATCTATTCAGAAGAAGGAAGCATTAGAAATATATTAAATTAAAATTAAATAAAATTAAAAAAATTATCAATAATAAACCTTAAAACTTTTAAGGATAATTACACTGACTGCGCCGTTAAACAAATTGTAATCTTAATCCCGTAATTATTGTTGATATATCGGTCCCCATAAGCGCTTATATTAACTTAACCGCAATATTGTTATTTTGAGTGTTGTTTATCTGTGTATTTGGTTTAAATAACCGCACAAAACTCTGTTTTTGTTTACTTTTAAAAAAGTTAACAGTACCTTAAAATATGTTATATCACCAATATATACAGAAATAGAAAATACAGTAAATAAATTTTCGCTTTTACGACATAAATATTTTGAATTAGATTTAGAAATTATTTTATTTATCTATAAATGGTTAATTATATTAGTAATATCATTAAATGTCAATTAATTACGGATAAAAATAATTTAATCAAAATATAAAGTTCCATTTCGCTTAAATAACTATAATTAGTAAATTACTTATTAGTTTTTATTAATTTATTCAACGATTCATTTTCTACTAATAGAATTTAAGCAGCTGTTGAGTTGTAGCACTAGAATGTTATTTTTAGTTTATTAGATAAAATTTAGATTTATTAGAAAAGAAAATTAAATCAGAAATAAGGAATATCCCATAGAATACTCAAAAATCATAGAAATATACTAATTATAAGTTAAATTACCTATAAAAACAAAATTGTAAATCAGATAAGGGTAGAAATCTGTAAAAGTTCTTCATAATTCTTCATCAATGCCATGAATGTAACAAAATTTTTGATTTTGCAATTCAAAGATAAATGCTTGAAATAATTGCCTGTGTTTTACCATTTAATTCGTTTCAAAAAATTAACTTTTTTAATAAATATTTATAGCGTCTATTAAATTATTAATTAGTATTAATTACTAAATATATTAAGCAGTTATCTAAATTAAAAAAATTAGTGCTGCAACAAAAAAATGTATTGCAGCTGAAAAATGCGGTTTACAGTTTTGACGTTGCGACTTGTGGTGCAGTTAGCAACAGCAGCTTTTAATAGGGAAGCAAAAGAATGTATGCGTGATTTTTTGTCCTCCATTTTTTGAGTAAAAAAGTTATACTACATGTGTGTGTGTATAAGTGAGTACAGTACATAAGTTATACTTGTGATGTCGTTCGAGCCTTTGGGCAGTTGGCAGGCGTTTAACTCAAGAAAGACCTTCACCTCTGAGATTGACCCTCAAAAAAATCTTGCAATAGAGGGCTAATCCCATACAAAAAAAGATTGCATATCCCTTAAGAGTAAAACTGAAAAAAACTTAAACGCGCATATTGTGCACTGCAAAAAACTTATCAGTGCGAAGAAATTTACATTCGCAGGCAATAATAATAACAATTCTAATACTAAAAATGCATTAACGGTAATTGCATAAAAGTTTTTTATAACTCACTAAAAAAACTATTTTATTATTATTATCATTTTACTTTTTTATTAGAGTCGCATTTATGCATTTTTAAATGATTTATTGCCAACTCAAATGCTATAAATTCCGGTTAAGCTCATATGTTTTAATCAGATAGGAATGATAGGTACTGGTGGGTATCGATGTTTAGTGCCAATGGTTGCGAAATATATATATATATATATATATATATATATACAGTATAATTGTTTCTCACATTAGAGGCTAATCAGGCTTTTATTGATTGTATATTTTTTTATGTATACTATTAAGAAGAAGCAGTGTATTTATTTATTTCATAAGTTGCCTCTGGTATTGTTTGCGCAGTAATGATTCCGAGTAATGATAAATGAAAAGCAAAACTCAGTGAAACACACTCGAGAGAAATAAAACACTTGTTGTTGTAATTTTTTTCTGAAAAAATTTCATTTCAAATTTCCTGCAACAAGAATTTTTCTCGCAAATTTTTTCCGAAATATTGTTTTCCTGCAACAAAAAATTTATCAGAGAAAAAAATCGTTTTTTTTTCGAAAAATTTTTTTCTGGTAATGTGTGTTTATATGTGTACGTATTAATTGAAAAGAAGAAGTATATGATAAAAAGTTATATAAGTTGTAGCAATAATCTCAATTTTTGGCTGCTGGGCTTAACCTTGCCATTATAACCTTCTGTGTCCTTCGCCGATAACTCAAATTGCTCATAATCTTAATGCTACTGAAAATGAATATGTAATTTAGTGAAACATCATTTTTATAAAAATTACATTTTCTAACTATCAATCACTCAAAATACACTCTCCACTCCACTCCGCGCTTCTCCGAGAAATAGGAGTAATACTGAGCTGAGCGCTCGCTTTTTTAGCGCTAGTTTTATTTAATACACTTATGCGAGAAAAGAGAATTCTTACAAGTGATCATAAAGATTGCGTCTCAAGTAATAATAAGAACAGCTTTTCATAAATGAAAATTACATTTAAAGTACTTCTACAGTACATATTTAAAAAGAAACGATGCCAACATAATTTCTTAAATTTTTCTTTAATAAATATTCTCACTTTCTTTCGGTCGGTTTAATAATCAAAAGTTATTAATTACTTGTTTAGTAATTTAGTTTGACGTGTGGAAGGGTTATGATCACATCATTCCGATCATTGTATGCCTCAATATTTTTTGAGCGCATCCTAAGTTACACGTGTATCTTTACTTTACTATAATCAACTTTACTATAATTTTTTTGTAATAGAAGGGTTGATCATAACCCTTCGAAACGTCAAAATAAATTACGAAACAAGTAATTAATAGCTTTTGAGAAGAAAGTAAGAACATTTAAGAATGAATTCGAAAAGTTATGTTAAATTATGTTTGGAATAATTTTAAAAATGAATTCAATCGAAGAAATACACTTTAAAAGTGCTTTTTTAATTTTATTAGAATTACAGTAACAATAATTTTCGAACTTAACAATTAGTTTTAAATACTTTATTTATTTTTCTATACGAATTTTGTAGCACCAAAAAAATTGAATATACCACCCGAAGTCAAGTGTCAGTACTTTAAGTTTTCCCCGAACGTGCTCAACACACACGTAGCAAAAGCTCATTTATGGGTTTATATTCGGCCGACAAATCATATGCAGGACACAACTGCTTGGATTGTTATCTATCAGATTGTTAGGCCTGAAAATGGAAATGATTCGCCAACACTGTTACACGTTAGTTATTTTTTTTGTTTGGACGTCTATCTCTCGCAACTCATTAATATGTATAATTTAATGACTTAAAGGTTAGAGCGAAGAAAGTTGAAGTGAGCTCTAAGAAGGGCACTTGGGTTACAATCGAGTTGAAGAAGTTAGTGTCTCAATGGTTCAGGCATCCCAATGAAAATTTAGGGCTAGTTATACATTCTTATGATAATGAGGGCAAAGAATTGGCCGTAATTGAAGCGAACGATAATGAAGATTCTTCTCTGGTATTTTACATTTTACATTACATTTTTGAATAAATAATTACCTTTTTTTGTTTTTTAACAAAACAAAACAAATTAAATTATAATTAAAATTTATTTTTACGATTACATGACGAAATGAATACACTTTTGTTTAGCTACCATTTATTGAGGTGAAAGTTGAGTCGAAAAGCGTGAACAGGAAGCGGCGAATGGTGGGCCTGAACTGCGAGGAAAACTCGAACGAAGTTCGATGCTGCAGATACCCGCTGACCGTCGACTTCGAGGAGTTCGGCTGGGACTGGATTATCGCACCGAAACGGTACGAAGCGAACTACTGTAGCGGCGAGTGTCCGTACGTGTTTCTTCAGAAGTATCCGCACACTCACTTAGTACAACAGGCGAACCCTTCTGGCTCTGCTGGTCCGTGCTGTTCGCCCAGAAAAATGTCAGCAATCTCTATGCTATACTTCGACGATAACTACAACATTATCTACGGAATGCTACCAGGAATGGTTGTCGACAGATGTGGTTGCTCTTAGAAAAACAGATATAATTCTTGTTTTTTTTAATTTGAATTTATAATTTCTATATTGAGAAAAAAAACTCTTCCAATTGGCGATACGATTATATAAAAGTTTTTTTAAAGTAAGAAAAAAGCGATGACAACACTTAAACAAAAAAATGCTTTCGTACACAAAAGCGCAAAATTTTTATTACTCGTAATTTAAACACAATTATTATTATTAATTATTTTTTTATGTACCTTTAATTTTATTTGTAACACAATTTTTTTAATTAGATATATTTTAATTAATTAAGAATTATTTTTTTATTATTTAATCACTACTAATTAAGTTAGCATTTTTAACTTTTTGACGACATTTTCCTGTGAGATATTATTATTATTATTATTATTATTATTATTCCGGAGAAAAGTGAGTGCCTAGAGATTAGGATTCATTTTTTTTCTCTCTCTTTCTCTCTCCGTTCGTTTCACACTCACTTCCCGCTGAGCCGTGAGCCGCGCATCTTTTTAATTATAGACATAATATAAACTAAAGGCCAGTATAAAATGCTGGTGATCTCACTCATGTTTTATACACATCTTCATTCGAAACTCCATCCTTCATATATTTTTTTCGAATATATATTTCGATTTTATCGCATTATTTTAGTGACTTTTACTTGTATTAGTAATTTTATATTAATAATTATTTCTAATTATAAAAGAAAAAATGATGATAATCGTGTAATAATTTTTAACTAAAAAGTTTAAGCTAATTATTGCACATTATGTTTGCTACAATTTTTATTTTTAAAAAATAATAATGTTTTACTTTATAATAATCTGTTTCTTAAAATAATGTTAAAACTGCTTGTGATAAGTTATAGCTCTAATTATAATTAATCATATTTTTCAACACAATTTTTAAATTTTAAGATATTTTTCAAGCAAATAATATGATAAGAAGAAAAATAATATTATAGTGAATGTTAAATTAATTTACAAAAAAATAATAATAACAATTGCACAACAAATTTAATTATTAAATTATATATTAAACATGTTTTTATCTCATTAATAATAAAAAAAGCTTATTTTATGAAAGAAAATGTTAACTTAATAAAAATAAGTTTGAATACTCTGTGAAGTTAAGTGATAATAATTAAAATAATCATTGTTTTAGCCGATGTTTTTTGCTACTCTATATTTTGTTTTACTATAAATGATTAAATTATGAATTGAATTTTCCTCCTGATATACTTCTTTCAGAATTTAATAATAAATATCTATATATATATTGCTTAAACATTGAATTTGAAAATAAACTTCTTTTGATTCTAGTCTTAATTACAGAATAAACGATTAACGTAAGTAATTAAAAATTTTAATGACACAAAATTATACAACTTTTTAAATTGCTTTGTTTGCCAAAACGTTATTCAAAATTATTCCACGAATTATACTGGAATTTTTAAATAAGCTTAACAGTTGTTCAATACATTTAATTTTTGATTTGAAATGAAAACAGAATTTTGTTATTACTTTCTTCATAAATGTTCCACTTTCTACAATTGATTTTAGAGTTTTTATTTTTTAAAAAATAAGAAAAAAACAGACAATTTTGAATGAATAAGCTTAAATTAATTTTCAATTTAACTAAAGCCTAGTTTAATTTAAATAAAGTTTTAAACAAATTTTGGTTTAATTATAAGCAATGGAAAAAAGATAAGGCAGTATAGTATGTAAAATAATAATAATAATAATAATAAATGCTTTTATAAAAGTTAAATGAATGGGAAAAATGAAAACCCAAAAGTACAGTAATAATTAAAAGTCCATATTTTACAGAAACATGAAATATGCAGTTTTTCAATCAAATTTATTTTATTCGCTATACAACGAGAGAAAAATTTACATTTAATATATTCATACATTAAAGCTTATCATAAAAACAATGATTCGGTTAAAACTAAAAAAAATGAATTAATAATAATACACAGTAAGTTATATATTTCACTTAACCTATGATACGGTGAAGTAAAACAAAACCTATCGAAACAAACATATCACTACTAAACTACTTTTTTCTCGATAGCAATAATTTCACAGATAAAAGCACATTTAACTTATATAACACACATTTTTCTATATATATATACAGTATATCTATATGTGAAATATTAAGCGCGTCGACTACTATAAGCTCGCAGTATGCGATCCTTGAACAACTCTATGAGAAAAGTAATTATTTCGAATCAAATCTTAAATATTAGTATTATGATATATATAAGTATATATAAACACATACCTGAAAATGTATACTTTCAACAATGGCATGGCATTGGGAAAAAATAATAATTAAAATAATTACGTCATTAGACATTAGATTAGACTTAAATGGTTATTAAGTTACGCATTGATAACAGTGTATGAGCAGCGCATTATTTTTATAATACGGTAGTTATAGATAAAAGCGTTTAAAAGAAACATTTATCTAACCGGCAAACTATTTTCAAACAAATTTTTCTTATCAGTGTAACAGTTTTCGCTGCCTATTGCTCCACATTTTTACCTTTGATTTTCTGCAACGCATTGGTGACAATACACAAGTCGCCCTTTAATTCGCTCACTAAATCCATAATTTTTTTCGTGTTGCTCAGTATTTCGACGCTTTGCGTGTAAGGATTGTATCGCACACCAAACGGTCTTTTGATAGTGGATGCAAATATTCTGTAAAAAAATGCACAAAAATAGTATATATATATATATATTATTGATTTCAATCAATTCGCAGAAATACTTATATTAACATAAGCAATCGTTTCGACGCAATTGCATGCGAAATTAGAAAAACAAAAAATTAATTTTATAAATATCCTCGTCCTATAATTGAATTAATTTATTTTAAGATTTGTTTGGGGAAAAAATTTATAATTAATTAGTGGCATAAACGCTGGTTTTGAAAAAAATTCGCATATTATAAAACGCTTTTGACAGAACGCTGGAGCCTTAAATAAATTATTATACAATGATTATACTAGAATTTAAATATAATCAAAAGATAAAATAAATTAGTGGTGATGTTTGCATATAATTTCAAAAGCGTGGAGAGAAAAAAAGAGTGTTGAGCTTTTAATATTTATAGCAGCGAATGTGAGTATGAAAAAAGTTGATCACCTCATACCTCATTTGTTCTTTCGCATCTTCAAAGCTATCAGTATAGAAGTAAACCTGTTGGAATGTAGTTATCATTGGAACCTGTTGACAAGTGATTACTGGATCAAACTCCAATACGTGTGCCGAATCCGATATCGCGTGCTATTAACGTTACATAACAATGCATTTGCATAATTGTATTTTAGTATTGTAATTCCCTGGGTATTAATTGTATGCTAACTTTTAATTCGGCGACAGATGAGAGTAGACCCGCGCCATACACTTTCATTTCGTTCATTTGCTTGCATAAGCCGAACTCAACAGTGAAAAAATAACAGGTCGCCAATTTGTCCACTTCTTCGTCACTCGCGCCCAGTGATGCCAAACCTATTTCTTGAGAAAATTGAGCAAAACTAGGATCGGCTAATAGCGGACAGTGTCCAAGCAGTTCGTGACAGCAATCGGGTTCTATAATGATAATTATAATAATCGAAAAAAATAAGAATTATTTCAAAATTATTAAATTTTGAATTGCGATGTAATTCAAATCATTTTCTTTCAAACCACAAAATAGCAATGTATTATTTGTTAACTATTTATGCAAATCAATTTATGACATCATAAAATAAATAAAAATTACCATTTTTTGACGAGTGAATAAATCTATTATAGTGTTGATTTGTTATATGATTTGAAGAAGAGTTACATTTTATAGTAATTACATAAAATAAGTTATAATGCTTATATTTGTTTAATGTGTTTAAAATTTGACTTAAAAATATGTCTTTTGACTTTATTATTATTATTATTATTATTATTAATTACTCATTTTGTAAGCTAACAGAACATTTTTAGCTTGTTTATTGTGATTAAGAATTTTGTTTGTGGCAATAATTAACTTATATTTCTTAAGTAAATAATTGAGCGCTGAAATATTATACCGCTTTTAAGATAAAATTTCTTTAATAAATAAAATTAAAAATTGTAAATATTTATCTATTTCATATTAGTCAATAAAATTAATCTTATTTTTCTGTGATATTTGAATAATTTTTTGCAAAAAAAAAGTTTTTGCTCATAAGGAAAGGCAGAGCAACAGGCAGTGGTGTTGTGTTGACTAATTGGTAATACCAATGATTTTCTCCCACACGCCTCACACTTTGAATTACTTAAGGGCTTCCATAAAATCAATTTAACATCGTTTTCTTAGAGGGCTATTAATCTTAACTTCCAGTGATAGCTAAAGCTTATATATCTATACCCTTGTGTTAAAAGATAAACTAAGTTAAAGTCAAATAATCTATAGTATATTACGGAATCAAAATGCAAACATAAAATAAATTATATTTGGTTTACAATTATTATTATATAGTATTTACTAATACCGGGTGTGTAAAATGGGTCACTTGAGTGACGAATATATTGTGTGCAGTGAAAAACACGAAATGCCAAACCTCCCAGAAAATCGCGAGATGATAGATATCCAGCAACAGGTCGTAATTGAAATCCTGTTCTATCTGTGCGCAAAAAAAGAAAGTATTTTAAGAATTTGAAGCATTTTTGCTTTTTAAAAAAAATATGCTCAGCTGCTTATTTTTTCCTGCAGTGAATTTTAAATTTGCTAAAATAAATGAAAAGTGTCAGTTTGAGGTTTTTTACTTTTTAAAAATTGAGACACATCTTCCAGCTGTGGAATATTATCTTTCCGGTATCCGCAATGTTTGATAAGCAGTGAAAAGTTTTGGTTATATTCTTTGCATGCATGTTCCGCGTATAGTTTTGATAGCTCGCTAAATATTACACCCCATGTTCTCACCTGTCAATTAAAAAACACTGTTTCATCAAAATTATATTACAATATATATACAGTATATATAGAAGTAAAAGAATGAACAAAAAATAATGCATCACATCACTAATCACTGATTAATTTTTCAAAATTATTTATAATAAAATGAATTTAGTTTTAGCTTTATATAAATTAAGAATTCTAAAAAAATTATAGATTATTAGGTATTTTCAATTATAATGACATTCAGCAAAATATTTTAAATAAAATTAATTATAAATATCACCATAATTGATACTATTAGTAATTTAAAATTATCTCATTTGCAATATTGTAATTTTCTATAATGTATAAATAAACAAAATATAACTAAATTACTTATTAGAATTGATTTATTTTATTATTATAGTGCTATAATTGTTTATCTCACTTTAGTTATATAAGATTATTTTGAATTCAAAGAATAGATCATCGAATATTTTAATGGAATATCCGAGTAGGTAATACCTGATCGGTAAATTTAATTTTTTCCATGTTTGACGGGTTAATAGACCGTCTAATGAACTTATATAATATCAGTGATATATTATATTATGATATATCAGTGATATATCAATGAAATATTATATCACAATTGCTGACAAGAAACAAACATTCCAAGAAAATTAAAAAATATAACTCTCGCAGATTAATTTGCTTTTTCTTTCGTTTAGGATAAATATAAAGAATGAATATATTACACTTTTAATATAATATTTTTAAAAATTTTAAGAAGACTTTTGACACATCAAGACTTTATGATCGTTATAGAGTTGAAGTCGAAACTTTGAAGTTTGCTGATCTGAACTATATAAACATAAGCTCTCTAACCAATGGTGAGCTTAAGATTTTTTACTTATATATAATATATGTTAATCTCGTATAAAAATACACATCACATTAATCTGTTGTTTGAATTTGTGATCACAAATTATTTATAGCGCACACAAACTAGGCTAGTGGTGTACTTAAAGCAAATAATTAAACATTGAAATCAAAATATATCTTTATTAAATTAATCTTTTCGTAGGTTGACATAACAAGTTAACACACATTTAATATGTTAACTCATTTCTGTCAAAATTTATTTGTCTCATAAGAATTATACGAAATTTAGTGTTCTGCAGGTGCAGTGCATTGTCGCATCATTCAAACAATATTTATACTTTTGGAAAATTTATACTTTTTTAAAATTATTGTTATTTAATTTCTCACTTTTTTTACCTAACAGTATTGTAAATTAATTTAACTCGATATGATCATCTATAACCAAAGGCACTAACTTTTAGATAAATCAAAAAATTTCTATTCTTCCTATTATTTCGGTGGAAAAGTTCAAAGTAAAAGTATAAAATCACAATTTTTTATTTGTGATAAGTACGGTATATTTAATTAATAAATAAAATAAATTTTATCTTAAAAATAAAAAACTAATCAAAATTAAATAAATATTAATACAATGTATAGATATCTTTAATGTTTTTTATAAAAAAAACTCAAGTTTTATCAAACGAAATATTCGTTAGCGACATTTTTATAGCTACAGAAAAAAAAGCAGTAACCAAAATCTGTTGCTAACCACTAGTTCGGTATTTCGGGGAGAAAAATAAACAAAATTTTCTGTTTATTTTTAAATGGAATTCAAAATAAAAAAAAGAAAAGAAATTCGCGATTCGTGTGAATGTCGTTTTTATAAATCAAATTGGTTTTTGTCGCCTTAAAAGCAATAAAAAAATATAGTTTTTAAAGTCAAATATATATCTAACGTTTATATACTACACTAACCTCTTCTTTTGTATATTCGCATTTAGGAATTTTATCGCCACTAAATATCATAAAAGAAGTTTTATTAATGTTAAAACCAAATTTTTTAAATATATAATTAAGTCTCTGCTCACTGCTTATAATTCATCGCTATATCGATGTAATATTTACGGCGCTCTCTATAAACAGGATCTTTAAAACCCTGAAAAAAAATTTAGTTTTTTTTTCTCGAGTCATTGAAAAAGAAAAAAAATTGAATATTAAGATTTCGAAAACTAAATTGACTAATGAAATATTATAGATATCTGATTGAGTTACAGGATGGTCGGCGTCCAACTCCGATCCGTACATTAGTACGCGATTAGCAGTGAAGTCGAGGTCTGATATTCGTTTTGGAAACCATAGCAAACCATTTTCTCCGTACATCTCTTTATTTGAATTGTATAAATTTAATATTTTAGTGATTTGTATTTCAGCGAAAAAGAAGTAAAGAAAGAAAGAGTACACCTTATTTATAGCATATTTATTAATGTTATGTGGCATATGATTTAAACGAAAAATATTTCTTGAAATAATAATCTAACAATTTTAAGTGTTAAAGCATAGACCAAACTCGGACACTGACCTGTGGTGCCTCCTAATGCATAGAGAGGTGCCTTAAGAATGCTAATAAAAATAAATAAATAGGGCCCCTAATTGAATAGTAATTGAATAGGCATTATAATAATGATAATAAAGCCCCTATTCTTTCTTCGGCAAATGTTACGTGCGATTCTCTCTCGTCTTTCTTTCGTTATGACGGCACTGCGAAGCCCCGAACGAACATTAAATGTTAAACAAGCTTATTAACAAAATTATGACTCTATTTTGGAATCTCGGATATAAAACAAAGTATACTTTTCGTTTGAATTTAAATTTATAATTCGCCTATTTTTTTAACGACTGTATCAGAAATATTAAACAAACTAACCATTATCTATTGAAGTTTGTGACATCAAAACAGATGGGTAACTCATATCTTTTGTTTTAGGCGATCCACGTTCAAACTCTTCGAGAGTACAACCATCCACTTCGTGCCTATTAAGTTAAGAATTAAATGAAATCAAATTCAATGCATCTTAGTTTTACAATTAATAATCACTTGCATATATATAAATAAATTATAAACAAACACCATTAATAACATACTTCGACAGTGAAATTATTCGAATTGTAAACTCTAGTTCTTGGTTGAGATATTTTTGACAACAATTAATTTATTTGCAGTAAATACATATCTGTATTTTGTATAATTAACTTAAGTCATATTTAGAAACTAATCAAGTTATACCTAAAGATGCCTAGGAATCGGCCTTAAGAAGTAATTTTTACAGAGAACTTTTTTTTTTAACAAATAAAGTATTTTTATCTAGTAAATATCATTTAGTTTCATGAAATTTAAAGAGTAATTAAGGGAAAAAAAATTTCGATAATTCTTTCAATTTCAAGTGTAGAGTTTTCAAAAAGTTCTCAATCATACTACAGAAGAAACAAACGAGATAAGCTACAGTAGAGTTATTCATCTACCGCTTTGTATTTAGATAATTATTAAAAAGAACATTTGGTTTCAAAAAAACCCTAAAGTGAACGAAAGAGAAGTTTTACAAAAAAAATTTGAAAATGTGATATACTGTACTGCGTCACTTGGTTTTAATTATTTTCCTCAAATAAATATCGATTAAGAGTGTATACACCAGAGTGTTTACCTTAAATGGTGCACCAAATTTGTCATTTTCTCTTTGTCCTCGCAATCAATATCGAGATAAATCTCGAATTGTGAATCTCTTCTACGAGAGCGACGCGATTCTATGTGACGCACATTTACATTCAATTCCTTCAAAAAAAATTTAAAATGTAATACACATTAAAATATTTTTATCGACTAAAAAAAGGTGAAAAGCGAAAAATTGATTTTCAATTGCTATCGAACCTGAAACACTCTCAGAGCCCTAACAAGACCTCCGACTTGATTTTTCAGTGAGAATATCATAGCATTTTTTCCAATAACCATATTATCCACTGATGTTGATTGGTGTTCATTGATATAAGCCTCTAATTGCTGTTCATTCAAGTTAGTGTCCATAGTTTCTTCACTAATCGACTCATTTTTTTCTTCTATTTCCGTTATTTTCCGAATTTTCTTCTATTTTAAAGTTTATTAAAAATTTAAATTAATTTTAAAGTTTATATATTTATATAAAGTAAGAGGTGTTACTAGAAATTAGTATCGATACCACCAAAATCCCATAAAAACAAAATTCTATACAACTAATGTTCATTAAATTATAATTATACTAAAGGAGTTTTGAGTGGTATCGTGGATAAGAAAAATTACCGCATATGTAATCGCTAAGTGTCGGAAATTTCGGTTATAACCGAAAGTTTTTTTGAGCACAAAACTTCGGTTAAGCTATATGTAAACATAAG
>JAQIVF010000201.1:0-29523 GCA_034698365.1 Steganacarus magnus
ATAGCCAATCATATGATCTCATGCAAGATAGGAATTTCTATATTTGCTTTTATGGATACTTTTACCAATATTAGAGCATAGATTATTGAATTTTCGATTATAGCTCACACTCAGTACTTTACTAAGCCTGACCAGTACTGTACAGTTTTTTTTTGCTAATTTACATGTAAATTGCAATTGGATGATGTTTAGTCTATATTAAAATTTAAAATGAAAAGATATGTGTCTCTGAAAATGAAAAATTTTTAATTCCTATATTGAATATATTTTTTCAAATTTAAGCGATCTCTCAAGTAATTTGATGGTTAATATTAATTGTATCAAAAATCATGTTCCGACTATATTATATTCAATTGCCTTCGCACGTTATCTTAACACAGTATATTATAGGTTTGTTTTTTTAACAGAATATCAAAGTGATCGCACCAGACAGTATGATTTTTTTTTGTTATTTTAGTATTAGTCACTCCGAAAAATTGGTTTTCTCTCAAATTTCTCGATTTACGTTATTGAACTTGGAATTATTTTTCTAATCAATTAATACGTATCATTCTTTTCGATCTCGATTTATTTTAATTAAAATAGGAAACCCTAATATTAAATTACCATATTTCTTACAGTATTATTCAGTTTTTAGATGAATGTTAATTAAAAGTGATTTGCATCGTTAATTTTTTTATTCGTTAATTTGCACTTTAGCTATTTTATTATACCGCGAGTAAAAACAAATAATAAATTGATAATATATTAGCGTAATCAACAAAAAATGCGAGTTTTTTTTTGTTTTTTATTAAACACTATTAACCGCCTTTATTAGCATTTTGGGCTATATTTAAGCGTATTAACTTCTAATTTGACAGGATTATGGTAAATATATACATTAGATTTTCACTAGAAAATAATTTTAGTGCTGCACGTAATAGAGATATTAGCTCTATACATATACCCCGGTAATGTTAAAAGCCAATTTAATAATCGCGGTTTTAATACTTAAATATGAGCAGCAACTTAGGCAAACCTAGTGATGCCTTTTTTTGCATCGATTGTAAGCGCTTGTATTATGTATTGATATAAAAAGCAGCTTTACTAAAAATACGATCCAAATGACTTTTTCTATCAATGTTTTCTTCCCATGCTGTGTGTGTTGTATATGTGCGTGTATTTCCCAATTTCAATATCTGATATGATTTTAAGAACTGAACACAGAGGGAAAAAAAATAAAAATACGTTATCTTAGAATTTTTGTGAAAACTAAAGTAAAGTAATCTCACTGTGGGATATTGGCTTAAAAGACTCCAATTTCAACAATTTTATACATATAATATGTTTTTAGGATTTACTACACAGGTTTTTTTTCTCAATAATACTGTATAAGGAAAGAGATATATAGAAAAGTTTCGCTCCTAAGTTTTATTCTGTTCATTGAGATTCTATGCAGTTACGTGTAATATGTAATATACAGTATTATTAAATAAAATGTCTACAAATAATCTAATGTACCTATTTTTGTTAACTTTTTCAATATCCACTCACTCACTCATTTGCACTATTTTCTATACTCTCTAAAATGAAATATTAAATTCTGTTAAGTTATTCCGGAAGAGCGATAAGAATAAGTCACTCGACATTACATTCTAGATATTTCATTATTTCCTGTTTTAAATGGTTATTACTAGAGTTAAATGAATCCTCATTATAAACAATTTATTTTTTTATAGTTATAGTAATAACTAATAAAAAATTGGTTGTTTTAAAATTTTCGATTTAATCCAAGTTTACTCAATTTCTAAACCAAAATGAAACCATAATATCTTTATGAATTTTAAGAGACTAAAATCATTTTAATAGCTTAATATTTTTTAAAAGCATACTCGAGAAAATTTTTGCAAACTTAGTATTTACTAGTATAACCTAATCTTTATTAAAATGAAATTTTGATAAATTACATTTGAGTACACAACTACTTCTAATACCTAAATGACTAAGTGAACAAACTTATCTCAGTACTTGTATTATGTGTTGTGACTTTATCCGTAAAAAAATATTCCTAAATCTAATATTAATTAAACGAAATACAAATTAACAAAAAAAATGTTCATATGAATATTAATAGATGAAACTTCAATCAAAATAATTATAAAATGCACTTTAATATGAACTCATTAGCAGAGAAATTTGTTTCCTCACAGTGCATCTATGGTTACGCAGTTATTTGTTCTCTAAAACCTAATAATTTTTTTGCGGAGCAGTCATGTCATACAAATGTTAGCAAATTAATGCATAGTTTATTATAGTATCACACAATTAAAAACCCAAAATGATTGAAAATAATTGTTTTTGTAATGGAAAATTATTAATAATATAGTAATTAATATTCAATTTTTTTATAAAAAAATATCTTTATAAACAAAATTTTTTCTACTTTCGAAATTGCGGAAAAATTAATGATAAAAACTTTGATTTTTATATTGCTTTTACTGAATTTGTAAAATTTTCTCGTTTATTTTCCATATATTTTTCTGTACGTCATAATCCACAAAATTTTCCGCTGTTTTCTTGAAGTAAGAAGTAAGAGAATTAGTCCTTTAATCTTATGATTTTAACCACTAATCGAATTATAAAATGCGGATGTTTTTTTAAACATGCTGTACTATCTTTCTCGTTGAAAGCTTTGAGACTATCGAGTGGGTATTATAGGAGAGTTGGTCAACGAAACTTGAGAAGGAGTGGGAGGAAACGCGTTTTACCGCAATGTTAAGTTAACGAAAGTTTTTTAGCAGTATAAAGTAATAACTGTTGATTAAAAAAGGAAGAGTAGTATGGTTTCGTTTAATTTGATGCTAATAATAATAATATTATTATATTTAGTAATAGAGGCAAAAAAAAAATATAAAATATGGATAAGAGGTTCCGCATTAGCTTTTAGAAGTAAGCTTCAAATCTGAATAATAATGCTCTTTCTTAGTATGCAGTCATATGTAAATTTAAACTCCTCCGCATCTTTCCTCAAATTTACAGAAGATATAAGAGATACAAAGTTTTCCTTAATATAATTTTCATGCCTCAAAGTAGTTTCAGATACTGTAGTTTAGTTATTGCAATGTCTGGTTCCAATGGATTCCATTTTTTGAAATCCTAACCTGAATGTCTGATTACTAGTTTATGAAGAGCCACAGAATACTGTATTCTGAACATTTAAAGAGGTTCTACGTATCGAATCTGTTTTAAAATCTCTCCGAGTCACTATTATATTTATGACTTAAAATAGGTTTATAATAACGAGTAATTTTAATAAAATATTTTAAATATTCAATATTATTTCATGGTATTTCTGAGTCTTGTCATCACTATTATTTTTTTTATTTAATCTGTAAATTTTTCTATTGAAGTTTACCTAAAAACTTGATCAATACCCTATTTCTGCAAATTAAAATTCATGATAACAAGAAAAATCTAATACAGATTTTTGATCTATTCTATATAAAATAAACAAGAATGAAACTTCGATGAAAATCAGACCAATTAAAAACTGAGCACTAGATTATTGTAATGTATTATTTTTATTGCGTATTAATCTTCTTTTTAAAACTTTTATCAATTATCAATAATTTTACCAATAAAATTTTATAATTTTAGAAACATTTACACATATTACTTCAACATTCAGAAGTCAAATTCTGTGTTCAATTCTCGAACAGTGCTTAATATTGCTGTGCACTTCTAAATCCCTGTGCATACTATATTGTCACATAACTTATATGGTCACCTGACTTACTTTACTGTGTCACAACTATTGTTATCAAGTTTCTTAGTTTTATTTTATCGTTTTAATATTTTATAATGTAAGCGCTTGAGTAACACATTAAATAAAAGTTTAACAATCGTTTCAGTTATAGTATAGACTATACCGAAGCTTTTATTAAAAAGTCTCACGTATTATTATTATACGTAATATAGTGAACGTTAGCCATAAAGGGAAATGTGAAAATCCCTTTTTCACGACAGAATTGAAAGGTACATTAAAATACTTTAGACATCCCAAATCCAATCAATAACTAGACTTTGATCAAAGTGAGCTAAAAATAAGTAAGAAAAGATTTATAAGCAAACACTTGTTAAATTATGTTTAGCTGAAGTATTAGATAAGATGAATAATCTAATTTTAGAGTTCTAAAACGCTTTCAAGTACTTTAAATTCTTTTGTTTTCTTTAAGAACAAATGATTTATAAGAGAGCGTGCACTTGATTTCATTTTCTTTATACTGTACTCATTTTATAAATTTTATATTTTTGGATATTTCGAGTATTTTCATAAAAGTATTTTCTTAAACCCTCTAAATCTTGACCGTCAAAGATTTCTCTATTACAACTTATGTCGTAAATTACAAATCATCGTAATTATAATTTATGATTTAAGTTGCTTTGTAACAATGTAATCGAATTGTATGCTTATAATTCGAAGACATTTTATAAAGTGATAAAGTTCACACATTCGATGAAAACTTTCTGGACATTGCAAATACTAAACATCGCATTTAATTTGATATTATAGAGAAAATTTATCGTTCAATACATTCGCATATCTCCTAACATAAAGTGCGAATCTTCTAACAGCAAAGTTATAACTGAATCAATTTTTTCTAATCCGGTCTACATTTAAAGAGATGTTTGTGTGTCGAATATATCTTTGATGGCCATCGCAACCAATTCTTCAAGTAATGGTGTGCATCAACTTTTTTGGTATAGAATTGATGAGATTTTGTGTTATAAATAGGCAATTGGCTCGAATGATGCCATTTATTTAGTTTGAGATTTCTTTCTCTTTTTTGGTAATCATAACACCAAATATAAAAAGTATAAAAAAATTATTTTATTGCGAAAAAATAATACCGTTTTCACTCACTGTGTCAACCAAAAGTATTATTAACGAGTGTGTGTGTGTTAAATACTCTAAACAGTAGTCAAACATTTATTGCATTGTATACTTTAGTTATGCAACTGTTTTGCCTATTCTGCTGTTTCTAAAGAGTGTGTTGTTACAGCTGAACGTTAAATCGATAAACACTACTTCATTAAAGGCAATGCAAGCTTAAAATTTAAAATCAAAAGACATAATTAACAAGAGGATAACATTCTAATGATAGAATTTTCCAATTTCGGGTTATTTATCATTTTGTTATGTTACGATCTGATGGCTCTTTTAATTTGGTTTTACTGTCGCTCTCATTTATTTCGATCGCTTTCTTCTTCCTATATATAACTCTAAACCGTAAACGCTTCGATTCAACGATTCAAACTTTACCGTTCAATTTATGATTAACAAAATTTTTTGTGCCATAATCTGACAGAAGTATTTCTTGCATTTGTTGTTGAACTAAAGGATAGTAGAAAAAACATTTTTCATTCTTAAAAAAGCTTAAATCATTAAGTGAATCCGCCTTCAAAATAATAATGATAGGTTGAAATATTGGTACACTGCAGTAAATTTATTGTTACCGTTAAGATCGTAACTCATTAGTGCGTGTGTTGTTTGAATAGTTAAGCTTACTGTAGATGTCTACGGTATAACTGTTTTCATTTGATACTACAGAATTCTGTGCTGTATAATTCAATTAAATTTGTTTTTGAAGATTCTCAGTAAAAAAAATTCCTAATCAGCTAAGCATTGATTTACTTTAAAAATCTCATTTGTTCATTACGTCAAATATGTTTAGTTATATCAGACTAAATACTTAGAAAAAGTTATTTTATTTTTTAAAAACACTTGCCTTCTTTTTTCCTGTCCACAAGAATCTTTGCAGTGAAAGTAAGTGAAACATTAATTTAATAAAAGCTTTTTTATTCAAACAAATGAGTTAATAAAATACCTCGTTGTTTCTCTACGTTTAGGTGATTGGCAGCCATAAAATTTAAATTAAAAAGACTGCATCGAGAGATTTAATATGACGTTCAGTTTTTTTATAAGAATTAGGACACGTTTAGAATATTTTTAGAAGTTTAAAGAACAAGATTATACTCACAAATTTTTAGTTAATCACTCGAATATTCACAATTTTTTAAATAAATTCCAGTATTTTTCTGACAATTAAATTATATAACAGTTAAATCATATATTTAAGTAAAAAATTATCCAATAATTATATTCGATGTGTAAACCTAATTATTTTTGCTCTAACTTCAGCTCCTTTATTCATCCTCAAAGCATTTTGAATTAACTGTAATTGAGTTAATCTGTAAATAGCTTACAGTATTTTATTTCTGTTTGTCTGATTTTTTTTTCAGTCGACTACAGAATTCTCGTTCAGTATTTTCATTAAAGGCTTCATAGAGAAATCGGCTGAAACTTTTTACGTATTTTAATTATAAATAATTTTTTATATTTTATTTGACTCTAACCTCAGTACTTTACGTATCTACGGTACATCTATCTCCATAAATTAATAAAAAAATTACTATCGTAATGGCATGCCTAATATAGGTTTTATTAAATGCTCTCATCTGATCAGTTATTAATTATATTAATTTCAGAGAAACTATTTTTAAGTGTTTGCCTCCGCACTATATTCGTTACGCAACTGGCGTGATATTTAATTATTCATGAGTTATTTTCAATGATTAGATTTAAATTACAAAACTTCTGAATATAAAGGGAGTTTACTAGTTTCAAATTTGACTTAAATAATTAATTTTCCTCTGATTAACAGCGAGTTAATTAGCAGGTTATAAATAAGAATTAAAATTTGTTGGGATACTACATATTGCGAGAAATACTGTAGCTTTAAATAAGTTATAATATGCGTGTTAATTAATAGAGTGGCAATAATAGTAGAGAATAAAGTTTATATGAACTTTTTTGTCTCTAAAGATTTATTTTTTTCAAACAAAAAAAATATTCACAAGAAAAGAAATAGAGACAAATCTTGCGAGAGATATAAATCGAGGGTTTTTTTTGCTGTAAAAAACAAAAAATTTAATTTAGAATTATCAATAAACTTTGAAAAGAAGAAAAATTGAGTTGAGCTTTGCTGCCATTTCACAGTAAATAATCTTAAGGTATAAAATTTTAATTTAACTTTTCAAAAATTCTGTTTCATTTTTTACGGAAACAATGTTTTATTATTTATATGATTATATTATTAATGATTAATACTAGAGAGAAGAGATTAAATGCAGCGCTTATTAGATGCGCTCAGTTATCAATACTTTATATGAAAACCAGAATTCAATTTTAGCACAAAATCCAAGAATGACTAAAAAGAATTGATTGTATTTAATTTACTGTGTGGACAAGAAATTTATAGTGGAATAGTATGGAATTTATGGCCGATTTAATGCCATCGGTTTCGTGAAAACATTTCAGTTGTTGTACTGTATTGAGTTTGTGAAGTGAATAAGTTACACTAGAGAAACTAACTTACGAATGAATGGTATTTAAAGAGTTATTTACTTCAACTTCAATTTATATAAACAAAAATAAATAAAAATAAAAGCTTTTAACTAATAAACTGCGAAAACCATTGCATAAAATCAAATGAGGCTTCAGTGAAATTAATTATTATTTTGATATTAAACTTTTTTTTGTTGCTTAAAATCGTGGATCGAGACTGGTTTTAAGGATACAATAAAACGGATATAGTATCCGTTAAACGTAATTGATTAATAAATTCACTTTTGTTCGACAAATCCGAGAACATTTAAAGTCTGTTTTTATTCACTGTATAAATTGTAGCAAATTGTCAAATGTTTGCTCGAAGCTGTTATTCAACAGAAATTAGATGTTTATTTAAGAAATTGCTTGTTTTATGTTTTTAATTAAACGTTGGCTGGAAATCCTCGAATAATAGTTTTAGAAATTAGAGTTGTTTTAATTAAATTAATACAACTTGGATTTATAAATTTGGAATCTAAGCAAACATTTTCATAATTTAATAAACATGCTTTAAATAAACTGTTTTCATGTTAAGATTTCGAGCTCACTTTTTAAAATAAAATTTTGAGATCTATTGATTTGATAATTCCCTTTGGGATGTGTTTTAATTAGAATCAAAACTAGAACTGTCCTGCTTTTATAACTCAAGTTATACTTTTTCTTTTTTAATTATATAAGTTACATAAAAGTGAGTTATGATGTCTGAAGGTATCGTATGTCTGGTTTTTTTGTATCTTTTTGACACTTAAAATCAATCATTACCCTCAGAAAACTGTTTTTAACTATCAATAAATGAGAGAAACTTTTCAGTATTAAACGCTAATTTTTACAGCAAACTTTACTAATATCTAATATAACTTACTGTATAGATTTAAAAGCAAATTTTAATTAGAAACTCATTGCGTTCGACTCCTATTGTGCGAAGAGTTGAGAACTTTTTCCATCTGTCTTATATGGTTATAAGTTACGATATCATGTATTTCACAAACAACTTGACATTTTGGACATTGATCAACGTGTGCACATATTGTGTGACTTTTATAATAATAAAAGTACTAAAAGTGTATATAAACAAAATAAATTTTTTCATAACAGTTATCTTATAAATGATATTATATATATATAAAGATATATTGTTATATATAAATGTTATCAGTTTTTGCTAAATTTTGTCATAATGTTATAACTCGGTGTGTGTATATGTGTCACGAATCATTTTCTCATCTATAAAATGAACTTATATATATATATATATATATATATATCGTATAGAAAATAAGATTTTTACACGATAACAATATAATAAGCTTAATGCCAAATGATTAAGTTGGGAATAAAGCGAAAACGTGTCCCTAACTAACTAATACAGCCAACCAGTTCAGCATTAAATAACTATAATCTAGTAATAATAATGACCAATAATTTATTTTTTTATTGCATTAAATATTAACCATATAAAGTTAAATTTTTAGACGACTCGAGCCTGATTGAGCGCTGACGAGTTTGTACCAGAAATTATAACCTCATTTTAATAGCATAGGAGAAAATAAATTCAAAATTGATATTAATTTAACTCAGTTTTATTTTAGAGATTTTAAAATACTATGCCGGAGATCGTGATCAATAGCCTGGCAACAAAATTTGTCTCCTACTCTCGAATAGTTATTCTCAAAGTAAAATTTGATTTTTAAGGAAGAAACTCAAATTTTGAAAACTCTTCAATAAGTCAATAGTACTTTTTCGTGTAATAGAAAAAAATGCGATCATATCTCTACTAACTAGTTAAGTTATTTTTATTGACAGGAAACTTGAAATTTTTCGAGTTAACATCTAAACAATTTTTATGATCATTTATAAGCGCGAGATTTTTTTTTCCCGATTATCACCCAAATGAAACTTAACAGTAAAATATATGGCATATAGGCTTATTGTATCGAAATTCCAAACTTTCAATACTTTTATCTCTCGCAGACGTGTTTTACAGTTAAGTGCCATTTGGGTTCAAAATCGAAATGTGCTTTTGTCCAGTTTTAACAATTGTCTTTTAACGCTCTTTTGCCTCGAGATAATACTTGTACTGTTCTTTTTTCGTGTCTATTAATTTCAACTTCTTTCGATTGCTTTATCTCTTCTTTTTAGTTTCTCATACAAAACTACTTTTGTTTCTCTTTTTTAAAATTATAAAATTGATAAAAACTGACACAGGCGTGAAAAAACTATTACAATTGTATCAAAATACGGTAGTCTTTTAATTACCTTTTTATGTTGTTATAGTTAGAATGTCATCTTTAATGAGTTAGGATATTACTAACCTAGCGATATATATATGAAAATATTTTTGATTATTATATGTATTATTTTAGCGTCCATTTAAATTATTTATCAAAATTTAAAGGATTTCAAAAGTTTTATACGATATTACAAAGTACACCAAAACTAGGAAAAAAATCTGAGATTTTATTGCAACATTAAACTTGGATATTGAATTTTTTACAATTGATACCTCTTTAATAATTGAGAATTTCTCAGTAGTGTTTCATATCATAAGTATAGATGTATGAGAAGAATATGTTTTGGCAACAAAATTGTCTTTTCTCGCAATAAAATTACACGATACCCTAATATCAATTTTTAAACTTCATGTGATATTTTAAAGTAAGCCAAAATTTGACTGCTAAGCACACAAACAACTGTGCTTTGTGTGAATAATTGAAGCTTAATGGCACATAAATTGCGCAGTGAATAATTTTGTTGAATCTACGATATATACATATATTCTAAAGATAAGTCAAAGTTCAAGCTATTGATTATTTTCTTTAGTTATTTGAAAACCCCGTTTTTTTTTCTATCAATATTTTAAATATAAAATTTCGATTTAAATCGTAAAATTTTGTTGTTGACGTTAAAATTTAATCAAAAAGTCAAAAGTATTGACAAAAGTAAAGGCAGAGTTCAATTTTTACGATAATTACTGCCGAGAAATGCCGAAAACGTCATGGAATACAATAAATGATTACTGCGAGCAAACTTTATATTAGGATAATAACTGCGGTAGCGATGCTTCAGTACGGAATTTCTTATTGCGTTATAGCTTAGACTATCGTTTTCAGTATTACTATCAGCATTACTATATTATTGACAAATGCAGAGCGACTCGCCGTACACTAACATAAACTATAAGATCATATTATGCTTATGTGTGTAAGACAGGCAATAGTTTCCATTTGGATGTTTAGGTGATTTCTCGTAACACAAGCGCAAGAGTGCATCGCATTAATGATTCACTATTTTCACTGACCGCTGTGATACTAATTATATTTTTTCGTTAACATTAGCGAAAGATCGTTTTCACTTTCGATTAGCATTTGCTTTATTCTTCTTATTATTTACTTACATATTAAATCGAAAAACGAAAGTCATCGCATTGACACAAACAATTATAACGCGCAACAAAGCGTGCATATAAATAATATAAATAATATCAATATACATATATGCGTATGTTTGCGCTAACCATTCCATTCATTTTCGGTATATCTCATACAGTCTTATCGATGTGATGTGATGCGTAAATATTGTTTTCGTTATGGAATGGACACAAATTAATGGGTTATGCATCAAAATTACTGGCAGATAGTTTTGCCCAAATGTTAGACAAACACTATAATCACAAACATAGTGAATAGTTTTTTTTTTGCCCGTTGCTGTTGCTTATGGTATCTATTTTTTATTTATTGTATTATGCGAGCATATAATACCGAAATAAAGTTAACGCTAAATATTCTTTTGTGTTTGAATAAATAAAATATTACTTCGCAAATAAAGCAAATGAATTGTTATGTCTGGCGTTAGAAAAGAAAAATGTTGAAAAATTGACAGCTATTTTATAGATCCATATTTTTATAAATTGTATATTTCGGCGCGTATTTTGTTGATATACTGTAGTGCTGTAGTAGCTGTAGTGGTGGTCTCTCACCATTGAATCGATAAAGACACTGCTTTTCCTAGCGATCCATATTTTCATACTATACTGTAGACTCTTATTAATCACAATTTATGTCGCATATGATCACTGTATTTCTTTTTGCCAGTGTATTATATACGAAACGCGAGGCGCGTATTCCGCTATTCTACGTTAAAGCAAATTTGCGAATAAACTAATGATATAGAGTTATAGTGGTGCAGATATGCTTTTTATCTTATCTCAAAAAAAAATTATTTTTACATAAAAAAAATTTTCTCTGGTATATAATAGGAAAAAATAGAAGATTATTTGAAATGTAAATTTGAGTTTAGTTTAAATAGAAACATATATGCAAATATCAAACTTGCATTTAAAAGATTAAGCAATGAAATTTAGTTTTGTATTTTGTTTTTCAATGTTCAGTAGTTTGCGTACAAAATAAAAACCTACACACGAATCTATTAAATGGTTTTTTAAAGTAATTTTTTATTATTATTTTATAACTTATTATAAAAACTAAACATTAATCAGAAGAAGTAACGAAAAAATGAAAATCAATTTGGTGTGAAATGAGCGTAATATATCAATTTTTTGAAAGATAAAAGAAAAATCTCTCGCAAATTTTTAAAAATTGTATGTGACGATACACTAATAAATAATAATTTACAGCTACTTTATTTCGTTAAAATGCAGAATATAAATCATTTTAGTAAATAAATTATGATTTATTTCTCAATTAAAGTGTAATTTTAATATTTTTTGAAAATTTATTTCATAGAAATTCCATTCAATCGTAAAAATATTCTTTTACGTCAAACGCAGTTTCATTTTTCAATCGAATTCCGTTTCATTTTCCATTACCCAAAGTGGAATTATTTTTTGGTCTTTATTTAGATGTGTGATTTTTTATCTGCAGTAAAGCGAAATTTTCGTCAATTAATTAAAATTTAAATAATTATTCTTAAAATATCCTGACGTCTGAATTACTTTCTTATATTTCCCATACTAAATCTTATGAGAAACGTGTTGCTAGTATTCGTATTGATAGTAAACATCATATCAACTTCTTGTTTAACTAATATTGATTCTGTGTTTAAATATTTTATAAAAACAAAGAATTAGATTTAAAAAGTATTAAAAAGCATGAGACAAGGAAGTCTCAAAGGGTTTGATAGTAGGAAAACTTCATAGGATTTATTTTGAAATCCTGTTTACATTTAATTTGGAGATTTAAATAAAACAAAAAGTTAGATAAATTTAAAAATAATGAAGTTTATGTTGATATTAGATGTGTTTACAATAAAATAGCATTTCAAATTTCGTTTTTAATATTCAAAAAATGCTTGAAAATTTAGACTGAGCTAAAAATTTTCAGCCTAATTGAGAAGAGTTAAATTTTCTTTCAAAAGAATGGAATTCACAAAATTTCCCGTTACCTTTGTGAACCTAAATAATCATTTATGAACAATATTTACTGGAAAAATCAAGAACTTAAGAAAATGGATTCAAAGCGATTCTCGGAAAATGAAAAGAAATTAAAATATCTATAATTATTTATTTTATGAAAATAAGTTTAATAATTAAAATGCGAAATTAATATTTCAGACATCAAAACAAAATATTAATTGTAAGGCATCCAGAATTTTGCTTATAAGATTTCGAATAATTTACTCAATTATTTATTATAACTTAACTGAGTTTTATAAAGAAACCAAAAAACTTTTTATTAAAAAATATAAGAATTTAATGCCTTATTCAAAATAAAAATATCTTCCAATTTAAACATGTATGATCAGTGTCATCAAATTCACATTTTATAAAACAATTAGTAATAAATAGAGAATTTAAATAAAATAACAAAAACTGTCACTAAACTGTATAATGAAATTGAAACAATTTATTTTTAAAACGTTTAAATACACATAATTTTTCAAATTTCGAGATAAACAGGTAGCAGTAAAAATTCTTAAATTTAGGAAATTTTTGAATATATTAAGCATTGGTACATTTAATAAATCGAGTTTAAGCTGGTTTGGCTCTGCATTCTTGACTTAATGAATTAAGTTAGCAAAAATATTCGAAAATCTGCAAAAGAATTTTTTTAATATTCTTTTGTTTACGATTCAGTTTTATACTACAGTAAAGCATTGTTTTTAAGCTTATTTAAGCTCGAATTGTTATGTATAATCATAATTATTAGATTATAATTTGCTTTAGCGTCTTTATTAAAATATTAATAAAAATATCTGCGATGTAAACGATCAAATTTCAATATATTGAGTGATATTTTAATTACTTTTTTTTAAGATAATTCTTACTGAATAATATTTTTTTTTAATTACTCTATGAGAGATAATTTCTTAACTTACTGAATAATATAAAATAATTTTAACCTATTTTAATGTAATATATTTTATTAAACGGATTTATTAAGTAGATTGACATTTTTTATTAAACAGCCGTTTCAACATAAAACTTTCACTTTTGGTGCTTTATATTATCTAATTAGTGATCTAAGTAATAAATTTAGCAAAATCTGGGGTTTTCGAGAGAGAGAGAGAGAGAGAGAGAGAGAGAGAGAGAGAGAAGAGAAAAGATATGTGGTGATGCATAAAATTAGTTTGTGTCCCATAATTGGCACATGCTATTAGTTGGGCATCAAATTAGATCAATAAATTGATGAGAAAAGGTTATATAAGTTAGTAGAGTAATAACGAATTATGTTTTAGAATAATTTTTCTTTAATTTCTATAAAGGCTACTCTACTCTACTCTAGGCTTACTCTGACTTCCAAAATTCATTGTGGGCTAACTCATGCCCATGACGTCATTCATAGTAATTATATATAACATGCACTAGTAATGTGACACTTGAATTGTTGAATTTTTGTGGGTTCTAATTAAGTGGGTTAACAACTTCAAATCAAATCAGTTCCATGTCCGGCCACATTCCGACTAATGCTCTTCTGCTGTGCTTTTTTTGTTCCATCAGTATAGTCTTTATTAATAAGTATATATTTCATTTATTGATTAATTTCCGTTTCCCTTATATAAGGCGCCCGAAAGTCCTGTCAATCAGCAAAAGTTGAACAGTATTAATGTGTGTTTAACGAATAAATACATTAAAGACCATAGTTACACAAACTCCAAACCTAGGGGGGGTCTACCATGAAAATTCTGAAAATTCTTTGGGGGTGTCAAATCTCATTGGATTTAAACGACAATTTTTTCTTATTTTGGCCAAAAATTACAGAAGTCTCAAAAACTCATCGGATTTAAGCGACAATTTTTCAAAACTCGATTTTTCTAGTGGGGTTCACACTCGACCCCCCACTGTGTAACTATGATTAAAGATATATAGAGTGAAAAAAGTGATAAAGAGGGGCAGCAAACTGAATGACGTTATCCCAAAAACATTATCGTTTAATTCCGATGAGTTTTCGGATGGACCCGAAATTTTAGAAAATTCAAAAATTTATTTTCGTAATTTTTTTATTAAATTTATAAATTTTTTCTTCAGTTACTAAAGTTCTAAATTATTTAAGTTATCGAAGTTTTTTCATATGGAATAAATGAACTTGTAATTTTTTTATTAATTTCATCATTCGATTCGCATTCTCAATATAATGACTGGTTTAATAAATATTACGATAAACTAAATAATTAAAAAACTAAATTTTTGAAAAAAAAAATATTGTTTTATACATTTTTAATAAACTTTGGTCTTTTTTAATATTAGTCACAAATGGTTAGGAAAAAAAGAAATAAACGCATGAGAGGTAATCTTGAATCAGATTGAGAACAGAACGATTTTGCGCGATACTAATTGAAAAGCAAAAGTCTCTGCAGGTGTTGATACGAAAACATAAAAATTAATAAATAATACCAACTCTAGCAGAATTTACTGTAAGCTTTTTTCAATATAGAAGAACTAAATTTCAGTAATAGTACTTTTATGTTCACGCGAATTGTAGCGCGTATTCATCAACGATGGCACTTAGCATATTAAAGACTGTGCCATTTTTCTTTCTCTTTCTTCTTCTATTGGTAGGTTTAAGAATTACGAGTTAGTAAACTGTACACTGAAATGAACTCATTGTGATTATTATTTTACATTTGAATTGTGCGATAACATTGAGCAAACTGTCTCTACTATATATAAAGCTTTTTATATCTGAACTAATTTTTTTAATGAAAATACTATTTGTATGAACAAAAAACAAACATAGGTACAATTAATTATCAACACTTTAGTTGAAAAATTCTATTAAAATTTATTGAACTAAATATATTTTGAATTTCTATTTTTTAATGAAATTAAGTTAATAAATTTTTATGAAGTTATTAAAACTAGAAAAACATGGTTCTTTTAAGAAGATAACAAATTTGTAATTTTTGAGAGTATCAGTTAACAAAAAATAGATTTAAAATAATTAATTCATTAAATTTATTCAAGATATCTGTTATTACTATTTCTTTCAATAAATTTCTATCTCCAGTATTGTGTGTCCAGTCTTTCACCGAAATGTAGTTAAAAATGGAAACTTATACCGTATAATCTGATATTATATGATAACGTTATATATCATTGTACGAAATGCCTGTTGTAATGGAAAATTTTAGTGCTCACGTTCCGTAATAACATTGTTTTATATACTTTTTATTTATTAATTTTTATTCTTTTTTATATCATTTTATTAGTTTTGACTGTTTTTTTCCTTCATTTTAAAACTGCCAAAAAAACAAACATTGATTTTAATTAAAATTTATTTATGTGCTCAAACAGTTTTAAATTGATTAAATAGTAATTGTGAAAAAGCCTTTAAATTTATCTAGATTTAGATTTTATTAAATTTTATTAAGTTAGAATAATGGTGGAAAAACTTAGAAAGCTTAAAGTTTAAAAGGACTCAAACAGTTCGCTGAAAGCTCGAGATCCGGTTTTCTCTTTAGTTTTTACTAAATTGAGAACACAAACTTTAAACCGATTAGCATTGATGTGTGCATCACAGCGATCATCATTAAATATACTAATGATAAAATAAATATTGAGATACTGTAGTGATTTAGAAGCTATCTCCAAGTTTGACCATTTCCTATATCAATGAACTGAACTATCATTATAATCGAAATTAAGTCAGTGTGACATTTTTAATAAGATTGCTCTCATTATCGTTTTAAAAAAAGAGCAAACAGTCAAAAGGCTAGTCATTTCTGTTAAACACAATTAATAATTATTCTCTAGTAATTGAAAAATATCGTGTATGCTCTTATCGTAAATATATTTCAGACAATAAAATAGTGGAAATTAAAAAATATATATATTTAATATTTTCTTAGAAAAACGGAATTCAACGAGAATTTCAATTTGAGGATGTAATTTGAATTGCATTTAGTTTTGATATACTGTTTACAATTCCATAAAGACAATATAATTCTTGAATTTTGTTTACTATGTAAACTACAGTAGCAGTGTGTGTATGTGTCTCTCTGTGTGTGCGTGTGTTGTAAAAGGACTTAAATTCAGGAAACTCATTGAAAGTGACGATTGAGAATCTGAGCGCACACTACTATATCGGGATTGGTATAGAAGCTCATTTCCGTAGAATTACCATTTGGTATTGTTTGTCTCGTGAGAATCATAAAAATATAAAATAGCGATGCAGTTTCAAAACAGCAGCGATCGATCGGCAAAGCGGTTGAAAGCAAAATGTGAAACATCGTCATCGCGTATAATCATTATGCGCTCAAAAACGGTTGACAAGAGAGGAACGATGCGTCGTTCAAACATATGAAGAGCGATTTTTTTCTTGTTAAGCTTTTTCAAGGATTATATTCGCTGAATTCTCACAAATATAAAAACAGGCGTACAATAGTGTTCTTTAGGTAGAAACTGGTAAACAGAGAGTTTTTTTATTTATATTTACCGCAGAAACTATTACAGTACTAGTATAAGCTTTTTTCGGAGAAAAACCATTTTTGGTAAAAGTATAGCACATATATAACTTATATTAGATATATATCGATGGGATCAGTGGATCAGTAGTATATAAAAGTTGATTGAATGGGTTGACAGTAAATGCTGTAAAACGCTTTAACAGCTATTATCCGACGAATAAAGCTCTGCTACACTAAACAAAAAAATATAGTTCTTTTCCACTGTTTATTCTGTATGGCTCTTAAAAGAATTAAAGCGAAAAATGAAATTTAGTAAAAAATATTTTTGTTTCTAAAGGGCATTAGTGGGGAAAATTGATTGAAATCGCACCACAGAGTAAGTGAGAAAAGTGCAAAGCATCTGTGAATGACATTACTATACCCAACTTTAACATGTTTTTTAGCATTAATTCTTTGCCATACGTATATAAGCCAAACCAAATCGCTAACTAAAGGCGCAAATAAAACTAGAATAAAGATATAACTGAAACATTTATTCTTTTTATTCTTTTTAACGGTTTTTATTTTTTTATGTGAACGCGTATTTTTTTCTTTTAAAAAAATAAAAGCTTTCTATATGCAATGAAACTGTGATTCACTATTGCCGGCATCACGAGAGAGAGAGAGAGAGAGAGAGAGAGAGAGAGATTGCAAGGCAATTATCCATTAGCTAACAATGCATTGTGATTTACTGATTTACTGATTTACTTATTTGATACCTTAATAACCTCTCTCTTATCATATTAAATCGATGATTTTAACTTCCAGAACGTGTCCTGAATTTAATTGGGGTTGAATTGAGGCAGAAAAAGCTATTTTAATGGCTTTAACTGTTATGATTGACGGAAATGAGAAAAACATTTCTTTTGTTTTTTTATCGTTTTGATCAGCTTTTATTGAGTAAATAAATTTTGTTATGATGGCATCTCGAAATTTGTATTTTTTGTTATACTTCTTAACGATATTGATTACACGAGTGGAAAACTTAAATTTTGTGAAAAAAAGTTGATTCCAAATATTCAAGAAATTATGTAAACTGAATTTATTATGCCTATTATTTTTAATGAAAATTTTTTTTAACTTGTTTGAATATATTTATGTTGCCCTAATTTAATTTTTTTATCCTAGTTTAGTAACTTTTTTATATACAGTGTCGAGACGTATACAGACAAGTTATATTTCCCATGACATTAATAAAGATGAGTACTAGACTTGGGCTCAATTTGTATTTTGTTAATTTGCAGAATTAATGAAATATTTTTTATTTTATTGGAAAAAAATCCATATGGTGGTCGAAAACGTCATAGTTTTGAATATAATTTAAATTATTTATTTGGTTATTACTATGTAAAGAGTTTTTTAATGTTAAATTTTTCCACATTACGATTTTGCATAATATGTTCTCCTGATTAAATTAATTATTATTAAGTATTGTTTTATTTTTGTAACATTATTCCATCCAACATTATTTTTTAGGACATTAAAGCATGGAAGTAATATGTTTCAATTAAAATCATTTTAGATAAGAATAGAAATAATCTCTCTTACAAATGCTTCTTTACATTAGCAAATTAAATCCAATACCTAACCAACAACGATGTTAAATGAAAGCATTTTAAATTTACAAACTCTTTGTGTAACACGTGCGCACCTTTAGATTCATCCATTTGAAATCATCATTAAATCATTAAATTCTTTACGAATTTTTAATACTAGACTACAAATGGATTGAGTTATTATTTTTTAAAAAGCATTTTTTATTTGATAGAAACATCTAGAAACTTAGAATTTATAAAGTAATCCTTGATTTAATTAGACAATTTGTTATTTTATACTCAAGTATTAAAAGCAACCATAAATTTATATTTTCCGCCTAGAATTCTGTGATTCGATTTAACTGAACCTCACTGGGAAAATGTGTTTTTTTTATTATCAACATAAAAAAATATATTCTTTTGCTTACGTATTACGTTTTTTTTCTACGTATTGCTTAATGACTTATGCTATTTTTTTCCTGTGCGTAACGTACGACTTTGATTACTTGTTTAATTATCTTATTGATTGTGTCTATAAACGGCAATTCACGGCTACTGTAATCTATACAAACAGCGAGAAAACAATAATATTATTTGATTTCTTTTATACGATTATTTTGTAACTCAATCTTCCGATAGGAATGACGTGTGAGATGTCATAATTTATTTGTTTAATGTTTATTAATCAGAACTGTTTGAGAGCTAATAATAAGTGTACTCAAAAATAGAAATATCCACAAATTAAACTTGAAATTAAGTCAAAATAATAATTCTGTGAAAATCTGATTTTGGAGAAATTCATTTATTTGCGTTGGAAAACTTTTTCAATCGTTTTAAATATAACTAAGCTTTTTTTCCAGTAATTCCAAAATTTAAACTATAGACAAATTAATGCTATTATTTTGAAATTACTGTTTTGCAAATTTTGTTAGTAATTACCATAATTAGATGATTAGTCAACACAAAAATAATAAATAAAATTATGCGAAAAAAACTAAAGCTAAAATTTGTAACTTTAAAGTCGCAATCGATCACAAAATGAAAGTTTTAGATTATTCACAGTCATTGACCCTTTCTCTCTCATAAATATTAATGCATTTTATTTTTAATATTTTATAAAATTGTGTTCAAATAATTCACTGCTGGCTCAAGAGAAAATTAAAAATGTATTTGAAACTTAGTATGAAATTGATTAAAAATCCGTAACATTGTAATAAATTCGTAAACCACACATGAAAGATGTGGCACTCATTTCATATAAATTATGTGTCAAACATTTTAATAATGCGAAAAATTTTAACTATTTAATTAAGTAAACAAAGCTGGAAACTGAGCAAAAATTAGTGTAATTATAAAATAATAATAGTAATGGCGAAATTATAAGGTGCAACAAGTAGATTGTTGTAACACATTCATAAATTTGAAATTTATATTTTTTGACGATCCAGGCATAGATTTTGAAACACTCATTCACTCTCTTCTGAAAAGTATTGGCTATAAAATGAATTTCGAGGTATGGCGTGGATGTAAAAATGTGTGGCATACAAATTTCATAAATATTTTGCAAAATTGGTTCGAACAGAGAATGATTAAATTTTTACAGTGTGATGAGAATAATTTATTATACGCACTCATTTTCCCTTTAAATCTGTCACACTATGATGTGCTCCTCGACGCGCATTCTTTACGGTTAATGCAATATTTATATTAAGCAGAATACACTGCCTATGTTTTTAAACATTTATATCATGAAATTCGTCAAAATTAATTCGTTTAAAACATAAACCCTTATTTTAATCATTTAAATCTTATTTTGAAATTTCAATGCAATTCAAATCGAATCGTGAAATTTTTTTGTAGAAAAGTTCTATGTTCGCAGAAAAACGGAGTAAGAAATTAGTCCGCTATCGTTGGCGGTAATGCGATCAAAATTCTAAAACCGAACCCCATTTGAAATATATTCCGAAATTAAACAAAAATAAATTGAATACAATTGTTATTCTGCTCAGACATTTTCAACAAAAAATTACAGCGTAGATCAGAATTTAAAATTTTTAACTCCAAGTTATCATAACTTAAGTTTTATTATCGAGAGAAAACAATTAGAACATTCTTCACAAATAACCTTTTAAATTCTTTTTTGTAATATACAGTATTAATTTTATTTATTATTTCACCTTTATATCAAACTTATCTTTTCAATTAATTAAAGTTTTATTTACAAGACTTGAAATGAAATTTTTAAAACATAACTGCTACATTAAATGTCAATTGTCAAACAAACATGTCATCAGCGATGAGAGTTCCGTGTTTTGGCTTACCGGCACAATTCATTTCAAAAATTGATTCTTTCAGTTTATTTAGTTTCTAGTTTCGACGTGTGACACTTAATTTAGATTAAACTGTTTTGCATGAATACCTCTATTTTATTAGCCTTTAACTGGAAAGTTAATGCAAGTTTTATTCAACTGTGAAAATGCGTTAAAGTGGTTTTACACATTTTAGCCATCACTTGCATGGTTTAAATTTTTAGTTTTACTTTAAATTTTAGTAGTTTGGAAAAAGAGATTTTTAAAAAATTTTGTTAACATAAGACGTCAGAATTATTTTCATTAAGAATTTTCTCGGAACGAGATTTTGTGATAAAATTTTTTCGAGAAGTCTAATCAGTAATAAAAAAACTACTCTAATTTTAAACACACTGTTCCGTTGTATAAAAGTGGAATGTGGAATAACCTTGCTATTCAATTGGCTATATGGTGCATAATAAAATACACTATAGTTAAATTATTCATACATTTTACGGATGTCAAAGATTAAAATATAGGCTAAAGAATTCGATATTTACCCCGCATTTATATATATATTAAGCAATTACAATAAGAAAATTTCAAAACACGTCTATTTGATCCAGTTTTAGGTTATGTACGATATGTTGGATATAATATTAATAAAAAAAGAAAAAGCATAAAAGTTATTTGTCAATACAGTTCACGTATTTGCTAAGTATTGCAGATATTTAGTATTAACCAAGGGCTGCGCCAAAAAAAGAAAACATAGGGTTAACGTAAAAAAACTGCGTATTATATTTAGAGTCCAAGCGGACTAATATTCATGTGAATTATGACGTATGCTAGAAATTGATGAATACTAGAGTGGTGTTGAGTGCGATGATATGTTTGGGATCAAAGATTAGATGAGAGTGCAAACTCTGGAAACGCACACATAGTGAGCACAAATCCAATTTAGGATCAAAAATGATTACAAGCAAAAAATGTTCTAATTATATAGTTCTCGATAATATTCTCGAGAGTTTCGTTCATAAGTTGAGTGGATTGCCTGTGTTTCCTCTATCTATCTGCAAAAATAACGCCTACATTGTTATAATAATGTGTTATTACTGTTAATTACTAGTGTGATTATTTCCTCTTTTTCCGAACGCTATTATTTCCACATTTTTATTTACCGCATAAATTATAATTACAAATTTTTTAACTGTTAGCTTAATTGTTTAGAATCACTTATAATTGTTTTGAAAAACAATTAAAATTTCTTGAAAAATTATTATTATTATTACAAGTTATATATTGTCTGTAATAATTTAATCCTTATTAAGTTTTAGAAATGAGAGTAAAAAATTTTAACATAAACTTTTTCATTATACAGAAAAATATGAAAATTACAACTTTATATTTTTAATATATAGGTATTTAGCAATAGTACATCCATTGAGGCCAAGAATGTCACGCACGACAACGCTCAACATTACAGTTTGCATTTGGATCGCCAGCAGTTTGTTATCATTACCTAATATTCTGTTCTCCACTACGGAAAGAGAGTATTTTAAAAATGGAGATTATAGAGGTAAACAAATATCGGAATAAACTTTTACACTTTTATTACTGTACGGCAATTGATTTGATTGAACCCAATTGCTGTGTGTATGTATGTCTGTGTCCGTAAATAAATTCAATACAAAATATTAGCAAATAGTGCGGTATTGGGTAAATATAACAAACTTATTTATTTATATTTTTAAATAAAATAACACGAACAAAACACATTTTCTATTTGTTTAATGCACTGAAGCGCAAAAACTGAACAAAAAGCTATGTGTGGATTTTAGCAAAGAAAAAGTTCGCACAGAAATAGTGCAGCACTACTTATTTGAGTTCGAATGCACTAATAATAATAATAACAAAGCATATAGCATAACCTTTTTTTGTCGCCAATTTCTTTCTTGTTAAAAGAAAAACCCAGTTTAGTACAGTAACTGTGCACAAGTGATCTGCTTTATAATGCCTGCCAATGTTTTTCGATTGTGTGGCAGATGAGGCAAAAAATTCTAAGAATAAAGTGTCAGTTTCTGGAAATTTCGCAAAATACAAGCATTATAGCGATTCGTATAATAATACCATAAGCAAATTTACTTAAGTTAAATAATCAATTTTAATAATATATAACTGCGTATAGAGTATAGTGGTATAGAGTTAAATATCATAGAATTAGTATCATAAACGATATATAATAAACTGTTATTTGACGATAGATTCGTTATTCACATTATTCGACAAATGAAAGATATGATGCTTATCAGACAATTTAATTCTACTTAATTTTTTAGTTAGATTAATGCTAAATTTTGTTTTTTTATATGTAAACATAATAAGCCATACAAAATATATATTAACAAATTGATCGAAACCAAAAAATTGAGTTCAATATTTTAAATAAATGAAATAATTTTTTGACGAATTCTTAATACCAATTTTTTTATCTTAAAAAAGTAATTTGTTTGATGATATGGCCAGACGGACGAACAACTGAATCATATCTGGAATATTTGTGAGCACTTATTTTTCTTATAATTTCTGGAGTGAAATGCGAGGTTATTTTTGGAATTCAAAGAGTTGAGAGTAAATTAAAAAAAATATATTTATTATTATAAATAAAAACTATAATTTCCAAAGTCATTTTACTTTTAATTTTTAGTTTTGTTATTTTTATTTTCATGATATATAATATAAGGTATATCTTTTATTGAAAAATTTTATGCCAGTAATATATTTTCTATTTAAATCTCTCATTTTTATTTGAATGCGTTTGAGTTAAAAAAGCGTTGAATAAAATTTTTTTAATAAAAATTTTCTCGACGACCGAATCGAATAAAAATACTGGTACAAACGTTATAAACATTAAACTAACCATAAATCTTTTGGAACTATAGACTGATTCTGTTAAAGTAAATTAGATTTTTTTGTTTGTTTTTGGTTTTTTGGTTTAACTTTCAAATCATTCCACTCTCTTGTTGACCATTGAGAATATTATCAATTATTCTTTATTCACTACAGTATTACTCAGTTGGAAAATGAAAAAAAAGAACTGATATATAAAAATCTTAAATCGATAAATTTTTATATCTTACAACAAATAAGCTAATAATTAAATAACAAAAATTGAATTCTGAATCGTATTTTAAAAATAACAGGCATATTATGTTTCTCCGAATAAATTACTCTCAATTTTTTTCTCAATAAACAAAAAAAAAATAAAAGATTCAAATAACACGACTCTTTGCATAAACTCCGGTTTCTTTGAGCGGTAGAAAAAATTCAATACATCTATATATTATTTGCTTTTTAAACGTCTATAACAGATATAATGTCGTCCTTCTTTTGGTAACATATATGGTTCCAATATTTTCAATGATCTACACTTATTTTCGAGTGGGCAAAGAGCTTTGGGGAAGTCAGAGTATTGGCGAGTGCACGGCAAAACAAATGGAGAGCATTAAATCAAAAAGAAAGGTAATACTAGGCTAAGTTATCGAACGAACAAATAAAAAACACAGGCACTAAATTTCCGCTGAAACAATAAAATTGCAAACATTTTTATGACAATTGTCTAGATTGTTAAGATGATGATGATGGTTGTCGCCATTTTTGGGGTAAGTTATGCGAACTTCTATTTTATTATTGTTCTTAGATTTGTTTAAGTTTTCGGTCTCGTTATCATTGTTAGGTCTGTTGGGCTCCTTATCACATTTATTTTCTCCTATTGTCGCATTATCCAGAAATTATTAGTTCTGATTATGTTCAACACATTTATTTGTCAATTTATTGGCTGGCTATGTCTAATAGTATATATAATCCCTTTATTTACTGTTGGATGAACTCAAGGTATGTTTATTTTATATGTTTATTGAATTTTTTAAAATTAATCGTAATTTAACATTAAAATTATATTATTTTTCTTTATTTCACGTATTTTTAAAATTAACTGATATTTTTTATAATTCATCTATGATTGATTAGTTAACCATTTTTCTGATTAGAAATATAATGTTTAATAATTGATATGTATTAACATAACTTATAAAACTAAGCTTACCGTATATACATTAGATATATTTTCTAAATTACTCTCTAGTTATAGAAAGAAACTTGTTTTAAATGAAATTTTAAATTTTAACTAAAGTGAGCTTGTATTGTCTTTTTATTTTCCTCTCATATTAATTACTTAAAACTAATTTTGTGGTGAGGGATGACCAGAGTTCTCTTTCTTCAGCAATTATAAAAAATCTACAATACTTATAAAGAGATGAGCATTTTAACGGTTAACTTCACCGGTTAAAGGTTAACCGGATTCAATTTTATGTTATAGATTAAATTTTGTTGGGAAAGTTAAGCTAAAAGCTAAGGTTAAAAGTCAAGAAATTACTTTATACTTTAACTTTTACGCAATGCTCATTTCTGCACACTTGACTCGATAACTATTGATTACCACAAATTAATTCTTAACTATTAAGTAAAACATCGACGTAACAATTACGTAATAACGATTACGTAATAATTTAAAAAGTTATTCTAGAAACTTAAAAATTTTCATTTCATTTTCTTTATTTTCATTTTCTGAATTTCCTTTACTTTAATTCTGACTGTAAGCCTTTTAAAAAAAAGTTGCATAAAAAGATCAGAATTTATTCAAAGCAAAAGAAATCATTACTATTTTGTGAACAAAAAGTTTTTTATTTAACGAGTAAATATTTTTTACATTTTCCGCCACAAACATCATTCCAATTTGATAATTGTTTGGCAGACTAACTTAATGTCGCCAGTATTTCTATGATAAAATGGATAAAACTTAAGCTTTTACTTATCACATTATAACGTTACACAATAAATTTTCTTCAATGAAAAAAAATGCCGCAGTCTATGACTCGTCTTTTCTTTCATGTTTTTGATGGGTTTTCGAGATATCTTTTACCCTTGAAGTTTATTATTTTCCACTTTTTTAAACCCATTTCGCTGAAGATTATTTGTCGGAGAAAAGATTTGCTAAAAAACTAGTAATTCTAGAATAAAAGCGGAGTAAAAGTGCGCATATAATAAGCGATTAATTTTAATGCTCTCGAATCAGAGCGTTCGCTGACGAGAGTCGGCATTACGAGAGATAAACAGAAATCGCTGTCACCGCTGATGAGAACATAAGTATAAAATGTCAGTTAATAAGACATGGAAGCACTCACTCCACGGGTCAATTTGCGCTCCTTTTGCTGCTTCTGTCAATTGTGTTTCATTCATTCCTCGCATCAATTATGAATAGAAACTCTTTCACAAAGTTACTACTGTTACACAAAAGCCTATTGTAAAGACTGAATCAAACTAAAGTAAAGTGAAATGAATTTCACTTAATATTGTGTTTTCGCCAACCGAAGTGTAGTCGAGTAACTATTGAAGCGAAAAACAAAAATAAAAATAGATTCGTCTTGTATTCTCTTAATTATATTATCTTTGAACGAAAAATTATCCATTATTAAAATTGACTATAAATTAAACGAATCCAGATTTGAGCTTTAAATTTTAATTTATTTTTATATATATTTTCACTTTTTTTAAAGCTTACGTTTATAGCAAATTTTATTTTATTGCTCAAATTCTATTAGACAAGAATCTTATAATAGTGAACAGAACCCTAAGGAACTCATGTGGACTTTGTCTTTAGTGTTATCGCAGATTAAAATCGCAAAACAAATTAATTTCACTTTTTCATTATAAGAAAGTAACATGTGTTTTATATTTCATAACTTTATCGTTTCAATATATTTCCAAGCACTAATTAAAGAAATGTTCAATTTTTTGTTAATTTGTGTTAACTCGAGATAAAGTTTTCTGAGTGTTCAAAGTATAAGCATATATTATTTTTAATTATCTTTCTTAACCGTTACAATTTCAATTTCTGGTGTGGAAATTAAAGAATTTTCGGATATTTATGCAGACCTACTGTATTACTGTATTACATTTTTAGGTGCTTTTTAGTTGTTTATTTAAATTAATAGTAGATGATAATTAAGTATCTGAAATTAGATTATTAAAGTAATGACATAAATGAAGTAGAAATTTACTATAAATATTTAAATTTTTGGAAAATATTAATATAATTAAAAATAAATGAGGTTAGGATTTCGTTTAATAGATTTTAAAATTATTCAGAGGGAGAGTTCAAAAAGAATTTCGTTTTTGTAATATATTTGAAATCTTTAGGTAAATACTTATTGTAACACTCAAAATATTTTTATGAAATATCATTTCGAGATAAAATTTCGATCCAAAAAAATAAACAAAAAAAGTATACAAAAATACAGTCTCAATAAGAAATGGTTGAAATCATTGAACCGTTTTATAAGGTAAAAATAAAAATTGTCTTGACTTGGATTAATAGATGATCCAAATTGGTAGACAGACTGAGATGAGTGGTTACACATTACAAGTTAAATCATTTTATTCATCTTCTCTATTTTTTCATTTGATCGAAACTGTTTTTTATTATCTTTTGACAATAGACAGAAAAACAATTTAATTCTTATTTTAAATACAATATTTCGATTAAATAGCATTTGATAGCTAGTAATCATATTCGTGTATCGTTTATCCGGATATTAAAGCCAGGGAAAAATTTAAATTATAATACTCTAATGGAAACTTTATTATAATTTATAACAAAGGCTATTATACAGTATGTATGCAAAACTTTTATTCAAAACTTAAAATTCTATTGAAAAGCCAGAAAAGTTAGCATTTTTTGATATCATGGTTTGGATTCTATAAATACTGGCGTTCTTTTTACCAGAGAATTTTCTTTTTTAAAAACATCTTTCCTAAACTAACGGATTTCCTACCATTCAATCAGGAAATATTTGCCACATCTTACTTTTTTTTGATATGCCATACTTGTGTATCATTTTTAAAAATATAAATTCCATCGAAAAAAGTTAACAAAAAAACACAATTGTAGTATAAATCATATAACCATTTAGTGTTGAATTGTTCCGCGCATTGAATTTATGTGATAAACATTAATTTTTTTTGAAAAATCAATAAAATTTAGAACTTAATATTATTTAAATTACTTAGTAATTATGGTGTATTTTTTTGTATAGTTTGAAATGATATCAAAAATGAAATTGTTAGTCAAGTTTGAAATACACAATTTAAATGTCAGGCACACATGTTAATTTAAATAGCAAGTATTTCAAGTAAATTTTGGATCCATTTCAAGTAAAAAAATCTCTTACGGTTAAGATTTGAATATCAATTCTTAGAGAATTTGTGAAATAATATTCTTTACATATTTCTAAGAGTACTTTTTTATGTAAATCTAATTATTTGAGAGATTCATAATTCGACGCTTTATTTGCATTAAATAGGTTTCGTCAAGGATTCAAAAAAGTATTTTGCTGTACATGTCTGCGTGACGAGGAAACGAAGAGATTTCACGAGCAAAGATATCACGGCGGAGCGAGATATAGCTGCGCGTCTGAGGCGTGCACTACCGATATGAGAGTACGCTATAATGGCAACGGAAATATCACACTTCACACTGTTACTGAAACTTTACATACTAATGGTAGCGGTAGTTCAGGTCCATCAACACTTCCCAAATTCGCTTTTAGAACCGAGATGTTGTGATTGTTAGCCTATTTCCAATATTCGCTTCAGCTATTGATCTTTGCTTCTTTCTGATCCATATTCGCCGTCATTATAAGATATTTATCTTTATTTGACTTTATTTTTTATGTTACAGCATATATACAGTACTTGTATATTATGGACTAGATTTGTGTTGTTGCGAAAGCCGCAACTTTTCACCTGTAATCTCGATGTATATTATGTTCTAACGTTTTGTCTACAATTTTAATGTTTTTCAATGTTGTTGTAATATTTATCATAATAAAAAATGCATAATAAAATCCTCTGTGACAACACTTTTTTTCTAATGAGAGAAAATATTTCTCCCAAACACAGCGTGTGTTTGCATCAACAAACAAAAAAGTTTATTTAATATATATAAAAAAAGTTTTTTTGCAGAAAATCTTACTTAAGTCTTAAGATGTTACACAAATATTTAAAGTGCTTTTCCATCCATTCATAATCAAATGAAAAATTCATAACAACATAAAACTTTAGAAGAGGAAAATGAGTTTTTATGCACACAAGTTGGTGGTCATTACTTCGAAAATTTACTGGAATGAGAGCGCGAAATGGAATTCTGTAATATTATTGATTTCGATAAAATTCTCTAGATTTTCATGTATCATAAATTATTTTGATGCGAAAAACAAAAAAATTATTAAAACTCGTACATATCGTGTAGTGATAT
>JAQIVF010000202.1:0-29358 GCA_034698365.1 Steganacarus magnus
TATAAACTCAGTAAAAGCGGAATAATGCCACTCTTGGCGATAATATAGTTTATACCAGGACAAAAACGGAATAATGCTACTATAAAAAGGTTTATGGTATTTTTAAATTGTGATAAATGTAAGATAAAAATTTAAAATAGATTAATATAGGAGAGAGTGAACGTAGTGAACATTGTGACCAAAACATCATAATTAATAAAATAACATCCATATAACTAAAATATAAATACGAAGTCAGATATTATGACCGTTACGATCTTGTTTTAAATTAAATTCTAAAATAGTGATTTTAAAAGCAAATATTGGGACAATAAATCTTAATGTTTTTTATTTAATTACATTAAATGTACTGTACTTATATATACAGACTTAATTTGACTTATTTTGAATGATTTCTAATCTGAACTTTTATGGATTTGACGAATTCTAACGCTAAAAAGCTTTCACACGAAGAATGAAATAATTAAGCACTAGGCTGTGTCAAACTAAATGCTAATTTCTTTGAAATGCTTTCAATTCCCCCAAAAGAACATTCGGTGGACTCGTGTTACGTAAACTAAACATATTTAGCTAACATACAGACTATATATGCATTTAGGATCTGAAGGTCAGTAGTGCTCCACAAACTTTTCCTGTAACTATTTACGAACTGCTGTATTCACATTTTTATAAATTAAATACATTAATATAATAGTAAAAAAATGTATACAATTTGTTTACAAAGACTAAATTCTAAAAGATTAATAAATCGAGAAAAAAATAAGATAAGGATTTCCTTTTTAAAGATAATTTTATAGCATAAAATATCTTATATAAGAACGTATGTTCACTTAAATTTATTCTTCGTTACGTGTTTCGCAAACCATTTAAAAGTGTTAAATGATTTAACAAATTAATGAGTCAGACAAAGATCTAGAATACTTTAACTCAGTGAACACTAACTTATGATTCTGGCAAACTTTTATTGATTTCATGCCTTTTTTATGAAATTATACGAAAGACGATTATTTTTATAAAATATGCATTGAATTAAATATATTATTTAAAAGATAAAAGAATTTTTAGCCTTGCCTTCTATAAAAATCTACTGTTTTGCGAAATATTTTCTTTGATTGAAACGAATTCATTAGAAAGTTATTTATAAGTTTATTTACCCTTTTATTAATTTTCCATTCAAATACATTGTTATATTCTTTTTAATTGTGAACTAAGATTATTAATCAAAGTTTGTAATTAATGAGTCGGGAAATGGTAAAAGTCTTCTTTAATGCGATAATAGAATTGTTTTTATAGCAGTATCGTCTATCAAACACTAACGAATTTCATGAACAATATATGCTATATAAACAGTGAATTCCTGTGAATACGTTTTCATTTTTTGAGAGAAACTCATATTTTTACTTTCTTTTATTATATAATTTGAGTAAAAAGTTTTTTCTCTAACAAACTAATGGAAAGAAGGTGTATGTGTGTATATGTACGTATGTCTAAAAAAGCAAATTTATTAGAAGTGTGCGTTAATGCTTAGAAAGAGTAAGTTAAATGACCCATTTTTGTTGCTCAGTCAGTCGTGCGATAATATTTTTCATTGTTTACATGTTTTCAAAGTCAGTCTAATTTAGCGAAAATAAGTAATTAAATGATTAGATTTACGTCTATAAAATCTACATTTAAATATTCATTAAGAGAACAAAAAAAGTTGCACAAAGTTAAAAACCGGTAGTATGCCTATGCGTTGTGCATGTTTGACCCCCAAGACAACATTCAAACGGCACATTAACACCTATAGACACAGTGACTGTTCGAATAGCAATCACTGCTGACAATCGTGTCACTGCCAGCGACGATACGCCGAACTGATCTAAACTTAGCTATACTTAGTACGCGTAACTGTAAGAGTAGACTGCTTATGAGAAACTTTTTTACGGGAAGTTTGCTATCAACAGATAACTAAGTTTTTATATTTCAAGTTTTTTTCGTCAATAAAAATTTGATGAAAATGTTAATTTTAAGTTAAAATTTCTTTAACAGTGATATGTTTTAATAATTAAAGTGCCATATATTTTTAATATTTTATCAACTAATCAATCATTTTTTATCACTGATTCATTTTGATGCAAGAAATATGCCATCAAATCTATTAATTATTGTAATTAATTTAATTAATTGCCAATAATTAAAAAATAGTGAACGATATTATGCTTCGGTGTATAAGTAATATATTCTAAGCCAAAGTTTTTAGCAAATAAGTGAGTACTTGAACAAATTTTTTGATAATAATTGTATTAAAATAAATCTGTTTCGCGAAACCTGTCTGTGAACTTGTATTGTATAGTGAGACCAAAATATGTCATGCCTTATCACACAAGATTTACTGCATATAATATTTTCATTTCATAAATTGAAAAGTGAAACATCTTCTTAAACTATATATTATTTTTAATTTCTGCTACAATGTTTAAAAAGTTGCGAGATAAGTGATAACAGCGTGACATTGTTGTGTCATAAGAGAGAGTGCAATATTATTTTGGTCGCACTATAGCAGAGTATATATAGTATAGTAAAGTCGGGTATTACTCATTGACGGGTCATTATCGTTGTTATCTTGTGTTGTGTTTTGCATCTGTTATGACATACACCGACACATACTCTCTCTATATATAAATGTAAATCTCTATCCATTGATTTATTGATTTCAATAACATTTGTTCAGTGATAATGGAAACTCCAAAATGGAAAAAGATTGCGATACTGGTGTTCGGTTTACTGGAGAATCTAATATTCAGTGGTACTATATTTGGATGGTCGGCATTGAATTATATGCTGAAGAATGAACACATCTATGAATACGTTTGTGATAACGTCATTATACCTCACATACCGCTCATTAACGATAGTTATACCAATTATTCACTGACTAACGATCATTTAATTGACGAAATTGGCACCACTTATTATTACGATAATTTGCTTTTTTTCGACGATATCTATAATGCAACGAACGAGACATTGCTCGACAAATTAAACGAATTCGAAAGTCCACCCAATTTTTCGCCAAAATATGTATGTATTCGTGAGTTTTTACATTTAATTGTATTTTTAAGTTTATTTCGGAGTTTTAAATGTGGCAGCTTTAGAGATAATTAATAAATTTTTAATTTCTCTCGTGAGAAGCTTACGCATAATTTTTTTACAGTGGAAGTGAAAATATCACAATTAATGGACAAATAATATATACTGTATATTGTTGTAGAATAAACATTCTATACGTTTTGTTTAACTGTCGTCACGAATCAATGGCTACATTTTTTTAATTTTTGCGTTAAAAGCACAGAAAAATCATATTCCATGTAATTTAAAGAAAAATAATTTACAATCAAATATTTTATTATAATAATCACTATTATTTAAAGTAGAGCTGCAGTAAAAAGATTTTTTGTATTGCTTGTTGTGTACGCAAATTTGCTCGATATATGTCTGTCGTTACAATCTTGAAAACGAGCGAAACCTCATATAACGTTAATGTTTTGTTTAATAAGATTAATTTTAGTTCAAAAATTTACAATTTTAGCAAAAAAAAATACCAATAATTTAAAAGTTTAAATAAATTTTTTTTTATAAAAATTGTACACATCGATAAATTATCCAATTTAATCCTATAAATTTTTTAATTTGATTATTGGATTCCCCAAAATTTGTCTTAAAATATCAATTCGGTCATATCCTGCGATTTTCTCCATTCCCACTGATGCGGGATCCGTTTCTATGCTCTAATTTGAACGACAATATAAAGTTTTTAATTATTGTCAAATAAACATATTATTTGTTGCTAACCTTGTAATTTAATTTCATTGTGCGGAAGCAATGAAAGTATTTTTTAATTAAATTACAACTGCTTTATTAAGCTTTAAATTTAGATAAAAATCAGTAAAATTTTTAACATACAGCGTAAGATGAATTATTAGCTAAAAATGACTTTATCTATCAAAGCTTAATATCACTATTAATAGTGTTAATTTATTTTACTATTTATAAAGTTTTTAAAAAAATAATTAAATATTTGCATTTGTTTAATCCTAATATTATATGAAATCCAATAATAATAACCATTTTGAATGCTTTCCTATATTCAATACATTAAATTTCAATTTTAATGCAAGAATTACTGTAAAAGATTTTATTTATAGTTTGCTTCGGTTTAAACATTACATCCAATATGTATATTTAACTTTAGTGGGACTTTAAAAAAACGGAGCGATTAGAAACCCCATAATCTCTATCATAATATCTACAGTACTTATAAGTGCTTACAAATTTTACAATGATTGTCAACAGGGCTAGTTTTTTCTACTGTTTCTTCTGTATATTAATTTTTTATATGATTAAATAGTGTAAATATTTTTTTGCGAATTTTCTATAGCAATCACATGGTTGTGCAGCACAAGACAAGATTCTTAATCTGGCGTACACTATCGGTACTTTTTGTATGGGATTTACCGCATTTATTTGGGGATTTCTTCTCGACAAATGGGGCCTAAGAATAGTTAGATTATTTATAAAGTATGCAAAAAAATGCTGATATCTATATTGTTTAACTCGTATCACCTCTAAAATTAATTAATATATTATATAATTATAGCGTATTAATAACGGGCGGAACAGTACTGCTTGCTTTAACAGATAAAGGTGAGAATTAATTGTTATGAGTAATACGTAAGCTTATATAAACACTTTTTGTTTGTTTGTGTATATGTATGTGTAAGCGTTAGATAATATTGTATCATTCGCTGTAATCACAAAAAATCCCTATATAACAGTTACGATAACTTTTTTACGATCAAATTTAAAGTTAATGATATATTTTAAGCCTAACTTATCCTTGGATGAGTTGTTGTCATTTGAAATGTTAGCACCCATTGATAACTTTAAAGAAATTTTTTCAGTTCCTGTAAATTAAATATAGTAATGCCAATAAAACTTGGATAAAATTTTTTTATTGATATTATATAAGTACCATTTCATGGTATAAATTTATCACTAAATGCCATACCGTATAACTAAAATAATATTTGGCACTTAATTACTTTTGAATATATTATTAAATATGGTGTGTTTAATTACAACAGGCCTTGAAAATCGATAATTAAAGATTTGTTCAAATTAGTCTTAAACATATATTAAAGTAGATTCTAGGTATGAGATAAGAAAAGAAGTTTTATCCAACGATTTTTATTATATGTGTGTAATCTAACAATTTTATTTTTTAAGATCACTTATTTTTAAACCAAAAAAATTATAATTTGTCCTTAAAATCCGATGAGATTTCATATACGGTTTATTTTAGACTTAACTTACAGTAGTAAATGAATTTTTAAAAAATTTTGCGCCAACTAAAAATAATTGTCGTATACATCCAATAAGTTTGATACATCTTAAAGTGAAATTATATAAATATTTAACTATAGATGAAAAAAGTTAAACTAGGAGTCTTTAAAATTTGAAAAAGTCCAAGTTTGTTAAATTAAGACCAGGTCCGAGTAGATCTGAGTGTGAGTCCCATTGTAGTAAGACCTGGGACCCATTTTAATGATAATAATTAGCTAACGAAAAAAGTAGTATTTATTCGATATCAAAATGAGGTCCGAAATCCGAGTGCGCTCTTTTTGTTAGAACTAGTAGTTGTTTTGTGAACTCAGACGTGTTGATGTTTAAGTCATATGTTTTTGTTGATATTTAAATTATTATCTATACCTCAATGTGTTCAATAATTAGTTTTAATTCAAATAAAATTAATTTTCTAGAAAAGTCATACTTGATATTTCCAGCGATAACACTGTTAAGTCTGGCTGGAGTTCCACTTCGAATAGCGAACATGCAATTCGCAGATTTATTTCCCCGAAATCGGTCGGCAGTGATCACGTTCTATAGCGGAGCGTTCAGCGCATCTGCCATTGTTTTCGTACTTCTCAAATATTTATATGACTTTGGGATGTCATATACATTGGTCTCAACAATATTAGTGCTCACGAGTCTTCTTATGATTCCATTTACATTTTTCATACTGCCATCGGATCGCATTAAAGAAGAAACCGATAACGATTCAAAACTTAATTTATTTCAGGGCAAATCATTGAGCAGTAATTTATCGATTATATCTCCCGTAACATTAGAAAATTATACTATGCTTTCATCACCCGATTTGATGCGAAGACATATTTTTAATATTAGCGAAACGATTAATAATAAGCCCAATACGTATAATAATAAAAAAATGTTTTCAAGAAAATCTGATAGTGAATCAACAATTACTATCAATACAATGAATTCTTCAAATAATAGCACGAATATACCACTAAAAATATCAGTGTTGTCCTGGTCTTTCACTTTACATCAATGGTGGTATTCGTGGCTTATCACGTATATGGTGATGTATGTGGGATCTATGAATCTATGGCTCGACAGAATAACGCAAGATTCGCAAACTATGGGCGATTACGTCAAAATATTTGGTATCGTTCAAGTGCTCGCACTTATTCTCGCACCAATTTCTGGCGTTTTTATGGATTATAGTGTCAGTCAGGTATTTAACATCCACTTTAAAATGTTTCGAGAATAAAGCATTAATGAGTTGTGATTATTCTAGGCTGACAAGGAAACGGATCCTTTCAAACGTAAACTGCGTAGAGTTCAGGCGGGTTTTTGGCCCACTTTTACCACATCACTCACATTAGCCGCTACTTTGGTTTGCCGTTTCTTCGATAAACAAATAGCTATCATTATATCGATAGTATTCATTACTTTATTGCGATCTTTTTTAATAGCAGTTGCTTCTGCTTACTTACGAATTCGGTACTAAAGCTTTCTTTAAATTATATACTGTATTAACTAATTTTATCTAATATTATTTAATTTCCGTATAAATATTAAAGCTTCCATAGTCAACATTTTAATAAATTGCTTGGCATTATGAGCTCAACCGGTGCTTTAGTTACATTACTTCAATTTCCATTGTTTGTTTGGGAGTCTTATTCGCCATCGAACGCAGTTTGGGTATATATTTGATGTTTTAATTTAATTTCGATAATATAATAATTTAAAATTAATTATTGAATTTTAGGTGAATGTATTCAATTGCGTTTGCACTATCGTTGCTTTTCTTAATCCCTTATACCTTCTAATAACTCCACTTCAAAAGCATTTATTACGTAAAGAAGAGCAAGAAGAAGCAGATGCAAAATCAAGATGAGTTAATAATTTTTAATTGTAATTAATTTGCATAAAAAATTATTAAACGAAATAAAATACTCGATAAAAGCGATTTTCGTACATTGTTTGTACAAATTTCTAAACACGCATAGTAATCACACTTTGATTATTCTGGATTTTAGTTATCATATAACTGTTTAAATATGTTAGAATAGATATTTTTTTGAGAAAAATTAAGTAAGCATTAAACTGTTCACTCAATCTGATTGTAGAATAATTAAATTTTAGTTAATATATACATAAAAGTACGCCACAGAAGTTCGATTAAATATGTATGTTTTTTTTGGTTAAGTAATGCTGTAATATTGTTCATAGACTTGAATTATGTTAACGAGTTCTATGCATATCATTATTTATATCACTATATATATATACGTTACGTTGTGTTACATTTTTTATTTAGTGTTATCATTACTTAAAATTTTCTAATCATTAATCACTTCTGTACGATCAGCATAATTGTGCCATCCATTAAAAAATTTCATATTCTTGAATGAAAATTTATGAATTACTTAACAATTTTTTTGTTTTATATAAATACATTTAATTAATCTCTTTAAGCTCTTAATGGAGCAAATAATGACTGAATGTGAAATTTTTATATCAAATATGTTGATACAGCATGACTCAAATGTATATTTAAATAGAATAGTAATAAATTGTAATTTTAATAAACTATCTTTTAGCTAATTATGTAACTAATAAATGTGCTCAACTCAAGTAAATGCTATGTACAATAGTAACTTATATTTTCTGTTCCCGCTTAATCCAGTCTTATCCCACTCTCGTCGAATCTTATGGGTCGCATACTATTATGAAATTAATTATCGGTACTGTACTATGATTTGTTGTTTTTAAAATCTTCTTTATATTTTCAACATGTTTACTCATTTCCCGTTCCCAACACAATTTTTTATTAAGATCTTATACATTATAACCATTTTTAACAAATATAGGGCAATTTTTTGTTAATGTAATAGTTTTAATAATATTGACAAAAATTTTAATCAATTTATTGTTAAGAAATTAGTTAAATATGTGAAAATTGTGAAAAAACAATTTAATATTTAGATTTAGATTTTGTTGATAGATTTGATGATTTACTTAATTTACTGACTGTGTTTGCTATCAGAAAAAAATATTACGGATTTAAATAGACTTCTCGTAAAATACTTAACAATTAATTACCTTTGTTTAGTTTTCTGCTCCAATATATGATAAGAAATACAAAAATACTGATTATTACTACGAATAAGAATGCAATTCCAATAATTATGTACAAGTCTTTTGATTTTCCGGTCTCTTTTGAATTTATCACTTCTTTTCCTTCGGATTCGTCATCGATTTTACAACCAAAAAATTCGATTACTTTTTGCCCCTATTTTTTCAGAGTACATGAGTAAATGTAAAATACTATTTAATACTTTTTTATAACTAACTATTGGTATGAATGGATTTTTAAAATCTCTATTTAATTGATAGACATAGCCATTTCTTTCGGGTTTTTCTTTATTCTCGACCACTATATACACATTGTCAGTCCTATTCCACCAAAAAGATGTAATATAAACTGATGTCATATTTTTTGGTTCACTAATCTCGTCATAACTCCAACCCTTTGTCCACTCAATAACTTCCAGAGATCTTGTAGCTAAAACTGTTTTGTGATTAACTTTAATGATGTAAATTAGAAGCGAATGTTTTGGCCAATAACTCGCTATTTTATAAGGTTGCGTATTATACTGAACACTGTTTGGCCAAAGTTGTTCGATATCGTTGAATGGTATACCCGGGTCTGGAATCACTTCAGACTTGTTTGGCAAATAATGTTCTCCAACCATATATTGAGCTCCAGTTTTTGTGTTATGCATTAGCGATACTAATAAGTGCTTCATTTTTTTAAGTTGAAGGCAAACTGGCAACTGTTTTACTTTACACTCATAATTGGGAGCATCAGAAATATAATATTGCGCTTCAGTTACGAATGAACTATTATCTGCAAAAATTTATTACATATTTTAAAAATTAATTAATTAAAACACTAGTTTACAAGTTACTAACAATCCCTAAGTTCGATAACTGATTCATTGAGCTCACTGTAGACTCCGATCGACTTATCTTTTAATATTCTGTATGTCAAACCATCCCATAACACAGAGTCGATATAATTTTTATCACAAAATCTTTGCGAATTCATCGAGTTTGCGAAAATTGCATAACTTATTGACAACATTATCAAAATTATGTTTTCAATTAACTTTTCAAAACAAACTAATTTCATTTTTATCGCTATTACTGAATATACTAATTATGGTTAATATTAAAATTTCAACATTGAGACTAAATTTAAATTCGCGAAATCGTTCATTTTAAATATACTATTATTGTTGAATTATCTATTGTACAGTGCGTTGCAGAATTGGGTGAGAAACGTATTGTTGCCTAAAATTATTGTTTAATGCACGTGAAGGGCCTAAATTCAATTATCCAAACTTTTAATTAATTAAATCGATTAAATAATCAAAATGTTTTATGTTTAATATGTCTTTGATGTAGTCTGCAAGCCATTCTGTTTTATAACTGCCTTATTGATGAAAAAAATTATAAAGAAAATTTTACTTTAGTTATTATAAGCATAGTTACACAGAGGGGGTGCTTTGCCCCCCAGTAGGTAAACAATAATTTTAAGCAACAATGTATTCACCCAATTCTGTCACACACAGAAAATAATATTTGATTAAGCGATCAGAAGAAAACTTTTAAAAAATTGTTATTAAAACTTTTAAATAAATTAATACATATTCTCGGAAAAATTATAAAAATATAAGTTATAAATTGAAAACAAATATTAAAAATTACACAAATATGGGTAATCCTAAGTAAACAACAGTTTATTTTCAAGGTTTACCTAAAACCAAAACAATCTTTCACAAGATTTTATTGGATGCTAAACAATTACGATTTATGCAGTTATAATGAGTTAGAAAAATTCAAAAGCTATAAATTTTGTTCGCGTAAATATTTTATCTGTTAAAAATTAATTATTGTTAAAACGAAAAATTAATGTTTCAACGGTTATGTGATTTATTTCCGTGAAAATATATTATTCGAAATTTCTCCTAAAGGTATTAATGGATTTTTCTAGATTAAAACCTTAATTATCCTTTCAAATTCTTTTTTGTTTAAATTATGCTTTTTTGTTTTGAGGCTGAATTTCACAATTTTATTTTCTTGATTTTTGATAATCTCCTGCATTTCACGCAAAAAAGTTGTGTGATATTTGAGTTATTAAGTAGAAGAAGATATATTCGTGCCATTTTTTTAACAATTTCATGAGCTATAAAAATTTTATGTGAATATTATTTCATCGAATATTCGGGTAAGATATTTCTATAAATTCTATAAGTTACTCTACAACACGATTTATATTAGAATATTCTATTGCCAATAAGTTTTTTAGCATTTTATAAATAATTTAAATATGGCACGTAAAATTTTTTTGTATTATGTCTTAACTTACTCTAAAGTAAGTTAATGCTGTATTTTTCTGAATATTGACAGAGTTATTTTCTGTAACATATTCATACTGATTTCCCTACGAAAAAAACCGTTAGCTTTTTTACGTAAGTTGTTTGAAATTTGAAATGAAAATAGATTATTGGTTTGTGTAATAAAATCATATTTTTTTATTAAAAAAGTTTCCCAACAGTTTTTTTTTCGTAAGGCAATGTGTGAAGATATTTATGATTCAATATTTTATTATTGTCAAGTGGTTTAAATTTGAAAAATTTTCGATTTTTAATTTATAAAAATTAACAATAAACATATAAATTTAACAAATTTATAATCCGATTAACTGTATACTGTATTCAATCCACATTTCCACTAAATAAAATAAAAACTTTACCTTTAATGTGTGTCCGATGCTTGTTTTTAAAAATTCAAACCGTATAATTAATAGCTGAAAATCTTATATTTAAATTTGTCCAAATAAGGTAACGATGGTAAAAATTATTATATTAATTTTATTGGTTATATCGAGTGTTAAAAAATCCAAAACTAAAGTTTACGAAAAATGCGAAGCAGCACAACATTTAGCAAGCATTGATAAACATTTTTTTGAAGAAATAAATACATGTAAGAGAAAATATTTCCTAAATTTTATCCTAGTTTACAAATGTGTAAATTGAAAGTAAAGATAAATTTTTAAAAAAACAGGGCTATGTATTATTAATGGAGAAAGCAGTTTCAACACAAGCGCAATACATTACGGAAACGACGATAGCAGTGATGACCACGGATTGTTTCAAGTAAATATAAACGATCGGGTGTTGTGAAAATTAAACATTGTATCTTGAATTTGTTTAGATTAATGATCGTTACTGGTGTGATCCTAATAACGGAAAGAAAAGTGCTAATGTGTGCTCTATTTCTTGTCACAGTAAGCGTTCTGACAAAGTTTTAATAAATTTTATTTGGCAAATACTTCAGGCAATATTGTAACCTGATTATGGTTACACTAGAGTTAAATTATATTGTAACTTATATTTTAATTTATTCTGTTATTCGATGATTAATTTATAACGTTTTATTTTGAATTTTTCTCGCTTTCTGCTCGTGTGAATTATGTCATAACTTATAACCAAACAAATAATGCCATATTACCGAACAATTTTTATTTTACTTATTCAAATATCACTTTCTTGATGATTAAACATTTTAATATAGTTTTCCATTGAATTTTCCATGATTATTTAAAAGCATTTTATATTTATAGAGCTAAGAGATGATGATATAAGTGATGATGTAGAATGTGTAAAACGCATTTATGAAGTGCATGGATTCACAGCTTGGTATGTATCGATAATAAATACTAAGTTAATAGTAAAATTGTATCAAAAATTTTCATTGAATAACTTTATATGAGTTACTTAAGTTTTTATATAAGGCACTTTATTTAAGGCTTTTTATTTAGGTTTTTATATAGGAGTATTTTCATATAAGGCTCTAACAGTTTACTGCAAGACACTTTAATTAAGTTAAAGTATTTAATTTTATTTATTAAAATAGTCTTTAAAAATTTGAAAGAGTTTACATTTTTAAATATAAAATATGAAAAATAATAGTAATTGGTTGTGATAGTCATTTTAATAAATAACAAAAATAAATAAATATACGGGTAATAAATTATTAAGAACATTTAATTCACTTTTATAAATGTGAAAAATTTAGTCACAGTCAAATTTTAAATCAAGAGTTATTTGTCAAAAGTAAAAGTATTTCACCGTATTTTGTATTTAATTGTAAAATTTTTTATTATTAATAGGGTTGTATATGAAAAATGCAAAAATGATGAAGAGCTTCCAAACTGGACGAGTGAATGTGTTACAAAAAAATCTTCGCCTAAAAAAGTTAGAATAAAACAACACATTTCAAATTATAATAAACTTCTATCACGAAATATTTGATGTTAATTTAGGAGATAAATCTTAATAAATGGAATTTACTGCCAGTCAAAGTGAAAAAATCTTTGTTAATTAGTAGGAAAAAATATTTTATAAGAAATATAAAAACTGGAGAAATATTCGAACTTTTTATAGTGTCTATTGAGCCAATTCATTATTTAATAGTCGAAGATTATCCAATCAATTATATTGTTGATAATCCAGTTTATGATAATGTAATCTCTATTTGGTTTCCACAATTCAATAAAAGATAATAAATTTAGAAGTTTTTAAAAACTCATTTAATTGTTTGCTCGTAATTTGAAATAAAACAAATATTATATTTATTATTTATTTCTTTAAAATTCATGCTTGAAATCAGTTAAGGAAGTTTAACAAAGTTTATACTGCTTTAGAAGTCAGTAAGTTGTTCAAACAAAATAATATGCTTTTAATCTTTTATATTAAAATAACAAAACAATTTTTCAAATAAAAATTTGTATTAAAAATCTTAATTACTATGGATTATTGTTCAACATTTAAATAACAAATAGTTATGCTCTGTTAGATTATTTCCGATTTGCATAACAATATTCATTTATAAATATTTGTAAAAATCCGATAACATCTTTGTATTATTTTTTGTAAGTTCAAATATTTTGCTTATAATTTGTGTTGAAATAAATTTGTAATGACGTTTACTGAATATAAATGATAAATCTTGTAAAGAAAAGTTATAAACTTAAAAATCAGTAAACAGTGTGTTATCTTTTTAGTAATACGTGAGAATGTATACCACAACTAGAATATTAAAATACATTTTGTTCATTTATTTTAATGGATTATATATGTTAGACATTACAAAGCTAGTTAATTCTAAAATATACAATCGATGCGAACTGACAACTCAATTAAATAACAAATATATGATACCAGTGGACGAGTTGGCTGGTTGTAAGTAATGGCCAATAACTTAACGATAAACTATCGGGTAAATTCTTATTAGGGATTTGCATACTGTTTTGGGAAAGTGGTTTCAATACAAAAGCGTACCGAATTGGAAATTTTGATGGCAGCAAAAACTACGGTATATTTCAAATAAATGATTTATTATGGTGTCAGTCAACCACTAGCAAAAATAACACAAACTTTTGCAATTCTTCCTGCGATAGTAAGATTATATCGAATAATTAATATCAAATAATTAATATCGAATAATAAATATCGAATAATAGCTCAATACGAAGTTAATTGATTGTAATTAAATTTCATGCAGAATTTCGTGATAACGACATCAGCGATGATGTGAAGTGCGCTCAACTGATTTACAGAATGCAAGGCTTTAATGCGTGGTATGGTATAGTTGTACGCCTTATGCCACCACTTGTGGCACAATTCGCATTTTAATCATAACTATTAATAATCTTAATTACAATAATCTTTTTTTTTATGAAAGGGGCGCTTATAACACGAAATGCAATCGAGATATTAGTGCATACATCAAAGGATGCGATGTTGTCTCATCACAAGCAGTCAATATTAATAATAATTTAAATAAAAGCTCTGTTTTAAGCGAAATGTTACAAATGTTGTCAAAAACTTCGATGTCATTTCCAGAAATGTTTCGAACCGAAAAGAGGAAAAAAAGAGCAATTGGTTTGTCAAAGTTGGATCGAATTGGACAGCAATTAATTCGATCAAAGCGCACATTAGGAGGACACGACTCATTTAATCCATTCGAAGACTCAAGAGTTTTTGTATTCAATCCTTTGTGTTGTTTTAATTGGAAAGCAGCTGATGTCGAGTGGTCGAGCATGAAAAACTGGTAATTCAAATAATCATTTCTTAATTGATTTATTTCTCAATTTTTGTGTTTTAGGCTAAGAGATGTTCGGACCACTGCTCTCGGATAGAGTACTCTATTAAAGTAACATTTAAATAGGAATAATACAGTACAGTAGGAACTGTTACAGTTTATCAGTTTTAGCTTATCATTATTTATAGACTATTATATGATTACAGCGCACTCTATTGTTTAAAAAACTTATATTATATTACATTGCTAATTATTGTTACTAAACTAATGTACAATTAACTCTTTTTTTTAAGGCATATTAAATAAAATACACTTATAAACTTTATTATAAAAATCAAATAATAGTTTTAAATTATATATGTTTAAACATTTTAAAAATGGTTGTCGAAAAATAATGTATGTTTGCAATTAGGGTTATACTGTAATAAATAACAAATAACAATAAAGTGATTTTGTTTGATGTGAATGGTTAGGAATATTCTGTTTACTGTCGTAAAGAGTCAGTAACACTCAAAGTTATTACAACAAATAATTAATATAAATTATATGGTATTGACATACCATATAAGATAATAAGTTGTAGCAAATAACATGACGATAGCATTAATTTATTGCGTTGACAAGTGATTTATTGCGATCATTGATTGATATGTGTTTCAATGTTTATAAATAATATTACGTACTTATTTGAATAGTTTTTACTAAAACTATGTTTTTTAAAACTAATAATATATTGAAATTATTGCGAAGAAAGCATAGTTTATTAATAATTTGTATGCTATTAATAATACTAGTAATAATAGTTCATTATCTAATCTATGATCTGTTCAATAATCTCGAATGGTTTTCAGTAACAAAGTATACACAATTTCCTAAGTTAAACCAAAACCAGTTACCCGTCGAGCGAATAGCGAGTCACACCAATAATAACACGAAAACAAAGTTAATACTATTATGGACACCATTTTTTGGCGTAAAAGATTATTTGAGTGGTGATGCGACGCAACAAAACAACTGTGAGATTAAAAACTGTGCGTTCACATCAAACCGGAGTTTATTACGAGAAAGTGATGCGATTATTTTTCATTTGCGTGACCTTAATATAAATGATTTGCCAGTTTATCGCACTCCGAATCAGAGGTACTGTACTATTGGCAACGTTTTCAAATATTTTTAACACGATTTCCTGTTGAACTTTTAGATGGATTCTGTTGAATCACGAGTCACCAGCAAATAGTCCGAACCTTTTGTTCAAATTAGAAGGTGTCATTAACTGGACGGCTACTTATCGTTTTGGATCTGATATATTTTTGTCGCCAACATTTCGTAAAAGGCAGTCAAAAACGGGTGGAACTCATTACGTGTCGAATAAGACCCGAATGGTGGTGTGGTTGGCCAGCAATTGTAAAACTGACAGCAAAAGAGAAGATTACGTGCAAGAGTTGAAGAAAACGATAACTGTTGACGTTTATGGCGAATGTGGTGATCATCAATGCCTTCCGAAAATGTCATCAAAGTGTTTGACCCAATTGTCTAATGAATATCGATTTATCCTCGCATTTGAAAATTCCATATGTCGTGATTATGTGACTGAAAAATATTTCAATGCACTTGAATACGATATAATACCAGTAGTGTTGGGAGGATCTAACTATTCGGCGATCGCACCAATCAATTCATATATAGATGCGCTTTCATATTCAAGTCCCAGACAATTAGCTCGATATCTAATACAATTGAGTAAACACAACGATCTCTATAATAGTTATTTTAAATGGAAAAATTACTACGAGTTAACTGTCGATCCATATCCGTGTCAAATATGCAAAAAGCTGAACAATCCATTAGAACCTATTAAAGTGTGGAACCGATTAAACTTCTGGTGGTTTGACGAAGCAAATTGTAAGAGTTGGTCACAATCACGCTTATAAATATTTTATGAATCTTTTTTACAAATATTGTGATTGAATTATTGCTTAAATACGGTAATCAATCAATTGCTAGTCATTTTAGACAATGCTAAACAACAGATAATATCTGTTTGAATATTAAATAATATGTGCCGGTAATAGCTTTCTTTATTTTAGATAATTTAATAATGCAGTAATAAAATAAGAGAGAAATGTAGACAAAATTTTTATAATAAAAAAATAGTATTATGTTGTTGCCGTAAATAAACTTAGATGAGACCGATTAATGAGCCAAAGGATTGGCATGAATGGTGATGCTGTTGAGTCTGGTGTCCGTCAAAGGCTTGAAAGTTTTAGGATTTACTGCCAATTTTTCCAATTCATCCAATGTGTCCATTCCGTCAATAACTCTAATAATATAATAAATATATTAATGAAATATGTTGATTATTGTTGATTATTGTCGTACTTTGCAAAAACTGTATATTTTAGATCAAGATGTGGCTGTTTAGCGTAAGTAATAAAAAACTGACTGCCATTAGTGTTTGGGCCGTTATTAGCGTACGACACAACTCCGCGACACGAGTGCCGAAGATCGTCATGAATTTCATCCTCAAATTTTTGGTGCCAAATACTATTACCAGCCTTTCCAGTACCAGTTGGATCACCAGTTTGTAACATAAAGCCTTTGATGTTTCGATGAAATAAGCAACCATTATAATAATCACTCGCACTCAGCGCTAGAAAATTCTAATCATCATTTAATGATTATTAAAAGTAACAAACACTTGTAAAGTTTAGAAATTTTTAGCAACATTTTTGCAGAATTTGTGATTTTCAGCAAAATTCTTGTTAAAGCGTAAATACTGCTACATTTATCAGAAAAATCTAGATTAATCTGAATATTATCTGATAAATATAATAGTATTAGCAGAAATTTCGCTGAAAATCACAAATTCTATCAAATTTTTGCTAAAAATTTCTCATTTTTTACATGAGTGAAAATGTATAATTTGAATTTACTTCGCAACTTTTAGGACATTTATCACAAAACAGTTCGAGTTTTATATCACCCACATCTGTGTGAAGTGTTACTGACATAATAATAATATTAATTATTTTTTATATACTGTATTCTTTAATATACGAACGATTAATTTTAGTTTACGGAATGCGAATAAGCAATTTTAAAAAAGCTAGCTTTTTAATGTATATCTTATGAGAAACACATGTTTTTGAAACACGTGATGCGTTTCGTTAATAAACAAACATGTAAGTTATTTACGACTATTTTACTCTATTTGCACATAAGAATGGATTGTCACCAATTTATATGTGATTACTACTACGAGTTAGGTTTCTAAACTTAAACTTATCTTCTTATATTATTATTGAACGCTCTTTTAAACTTTGTTAATTGAAATACAGTATAATATAATGAATTTACGATTTGATCGCGAAAAACAAAATCGATTACGACTGGCAAAAGATATCAGCAAAAAGGGTTCGATCGATGAACCAATAGTGGATTTAGTGACACTTATTAACGAGAATCACAATTATTACACTACAAGTTCGTGTTCGGGTCGCATCATAATTGTGTCCAAAAATGAAGACAACGCAAAAAAAGGAACCAAATGGCTGTATGTTTCGCATATTTCAGCGAAAACTGATGATATAATGAGCGCTATAAATACAGCGATCGATGAATCTAACGATAATAATACATTTGACGCAACATTTAAATTTGAACCATTTATTCTTCACGTGTGCTGTAATGGCTTATCGGCAGCAAAATTATTGCTGTCCACAGCTGTTGGTTGCGGTTATCGTAATTCAGGCATTTCTATCTCGAAGAGTGAACGCATAATGTGCGCAATTCGTAGTTGTCATTCGCTGGAAGTGCCAGTTATCAGTGAACGCAAACTGATTGTGTCTCACCATTATATCGAACATATCACTCATATCGCTAATACTAAATTGAAACACAATTTAGACGCTATCAATAAATTTCAATTATCTCTAAACGATAACATTATTAAACAGTGTAACATTTAATGTAAGTATAGTTTATTTTTTTTGCATTATTTTATATATTTAAGTTAATTAATGCTAATTAACGTTTAATTTTTAATGCGTTCATATTTGAATTGAAATGTTAGGAAAGAAAAACGCTTTAAGTTGTGGTGTAATACGTATGTGCATTAATTTTTTTAACAGCAGTAAAATATAGAAATATAAATGATTAACCTTTACATTCACACTCTTATATAATTATTATGATAAAAATTTATATTTAAAAAGAAATATAAATAATAGTTATATAAAAAATATTAATGCTATAAATAATTAAAGTGCATTTACAATTCAGTGTATCTCAATGGTTATCAAAATATTGAAATAATGTATATATTGAATACAAATATTTTACAATTATTAAAACTAAATACCCATTGAATAACAATGATTAGTTTATATAGAAAAATCAACTTCTAAGACAATCAAAATTGTTTCTTTAAATTTGACTATTTGAGGAAAAAAGTGCTTACTTTAGTGTGGATTAAATATAGTTATTATGCGTAAGATATAAAGTTTAATATATTGTTGCGTTTATTTGCGTTTTGACTTCTCGTTTATTGTAACCAAAGCTCGAAGTATTTGAGAATCATTTTTGAAACCCATTATAAATTCTTCTTTACTTAACTTCCCATCATTATTCTTAGAGATATATAATAGATAAGTTTCAAAATTAATATTATTACTGTAGTATAAAAATTTTTAATAATTGAAATTACATTTGATTTAAAATTTGCATGATTTTTATACAAAATAACATAATATTTCAAAATATAAAGTTACCAAATCCATAATAGCAAATATTTCATTAACTTTCTCTTGAACTATGTTTGTGCGCTCCATTGATAAGTGTCTTCTATGAAATATAGCCTTAACTACTGTCAACATTTCTTCTTTAGTGATATATCCGTCATCATCGATATCATAAATAGAAAACGCCCCTAAAATTATCAAATAAAATGAATTTGTTTTTTGTATGAACTTTAATGTCTAAATGACTTACAATCTAATTTTTCGTCAATAGTACCTTTTGCTGGTATCGAAACAGCTTTAATAAACTCAGAAAAGCTAATTAAACCATCCTATCAAATGTAAATGGTATGAATAATTCTCAATTAATGAGTTATAATAATCTTATTTATTTTCGTTACCTTATTTGAATCAAATCTCTTGAACACATAATCGCACAACTTTTCCGAATTGCCATCAGCCGGGAAAAAATGTGTGCCAAAGTTTTCCATAAAAGTGTTACAATCCATGTGACCTTTAGGACAATCACGAATAAATTCGGCGTACCATTCCTTTAATTGTTTTGCTGTGACTTATTTGAGAAATGATTTTAAAAAAAGAAAATCTAAAAATTATGCATAAGTTTAATAAGATTTAAATAAATTTTAAAAATCGTGTTTTTAGTGTAAATCAAATTCATAAGTTTTATTAAAATAAATAATAAAGGTGTTGATATAAATAAAAATATGAAGCAATAATGTCTTACAAGGTGTTTCAGCAGCTAATTCTTTAAATTTAATTTTTTCATTGCCTCTACTCATTGAATTACCCATTTTTACTCATTTTTAAGAGCATAATCTAAAAAATTAAAGTTCGCTCTAAAATTTTATCTCACAAATAGCATCAATATTTTCTTATGAATCCTGCCTTCACAACAACTATTTAATACTAATATTACATAAATATTACCGTATTTTAGCCGAACAACAGCGAAACCATGACAACAAAATATTAAAAATAAAATAATAGGCCTTGAATTACATTTAAACTCTGCTTTATATTATATTAACAAGTTATGGAGAGTTAAGTAAACCAAGCCATGTCAGCCAAACCCAAAAAGCAAATAAAAATTAGTTAAAATTTTTGTGAGCACATTTGTTTTTAGGCAGTAAAACAATTTTTAATCAATTTGATTATGCTTAGTATTGCAGTGAATTATTAGATGTTTAATTTCTAGAGCTAATACGTGATGAAAATTTAAGCAGAGTATGTGTCTAATAAATTTACTTTAGGATTAAGGCTTGGGCTCTTTGTAGTACTGTTACACCAAGAGTAAGCCTATATCATAGTCAGAGACCTCAAAAGTTTGGAAATCCAAGTTTATATTTTGAGATACTATCAAACAAGCAATTAAATATGAGCATGAATTAATACTTATTCCAAAATTTTGAGGTCTCTAATCATAGTTACACTCCGGTCTAAATATCTAGTGAGGTGTCGGTGAGGTGTATTATACTATAATATTCTCTAAATTTTAGGAGAGTCAAAACTCATCGGTTTTAAGCCACAATTTTTTCATATTTTCGCCTAAAATTGTAAGATGTCTTAAAAACTCATCAGATTTAAACGTCAATTTTAAAATCTCGATTTTTTATGGTCAAGTTTTCTATTATTTAATTTATTAGGCTTTAGTTGATAGGCTAAGTCTTTCTAAACTCATAACCTTAAGCTTGCCTTTATATATTTATTTAAAATGTAATTTTTTGACATTTTTAATATAATAAGTTTATTAAATGTAATAAAACAGAAATCAATTTATATTAGACTTCTATTTTTTCAATTTAATTTAAGTTACGATTAATAATTAAAATCAAAGTTTAAGCAGTCTACTCTTAAGCAATCTGTAGGTTTATTAAGCCCCTAAAAACTTATGAAGTATTACGCTCTATCTATATATGTAAGCAAAACGTTGTGTAAGGCTCATTCATATTTAATTTAACATTTTAACATTTAACCTGACATTTTACATTAACATGTAACAAAATTGTTTTAACTCAGCTCAAAACATATAATAAAAAAACGACAAGTTATTCCTCATTCTTTATATTTTTAGCTCACATTCTTATGAATTTGACAGTCCGTTTCGTCCGTATGTCCGCAGCCCTCTTATGTCAGTCAAGTTTATCACTTTCATGCTATATCTTAATACTTTATAACACGAATAAATGCTCGTACCGGGCATTTACTTACTAACAAAATATTAGGACACTCCCATTTTTGTTAGTAAGTAAATGCCCGGTACGAGCATTTATTCGTGTTATCGTCACACATCTGTTTATAACATCCAAGATATAACTTAATAGCATAATTAGCAGTCAAGTTAGCCTATTAATATTCTAACTTTGCGATAAAGTAAAAATGATTAAAAATTTTATGTTATCCTAACAATATTTAAGAATGCTCCACAGTATATGAATGTGTGGTTCTTGTTTTTATATAAATTTCGGTGTATGAGTAATTCCTGTTGTATATTGTATTCATATGAGTAATTATATGAATATAATATCACTATTATAAAGGTGTGTTTTGAGCATTGTTTAGTCAATATATAATATTGTTTCGTGTGTATTAAACAAACCATTATGTATTGATTTTTTGTTTTATTTAACTAAAGCGACAATACGTGTACAGCTTTTTGAATATAAAAACTTTATTAACTATAAATATTTTCATACTTTTATAATAATTAGGTTTGATGCTCGGATATATGCGCGATTCATGTTAAATATTATGAATCAATATTGAAATTATATGTCACGTAAATGTATTGAAACTATAGTTTTATAATTAACTGAAATAATATAAAAAACGTGAAAAGTAATTTGGATGTGGTTTGCAAACGTGATAATGAATTGCTTTGAGCGCTTATAACTGGCACTTGAATTTCATTCGAGTTATCTTTTTCTGTCTGCAATTTGCACTTTTCTGTATCCATTTTTTCTGGTTCCATATCGTCTACACTGGAATCATAATATTCTTCCGTAGTTACTCCTGATTCCGCATCATCACCCGTAGCCATTTGTTCGTCATTACTCTGTCCAGTGACGAGTATTAGCCGACATTTCTTTTGATACATATCATAGACATGTCCGGATGAACACGACTCGTTAGAGTTAGGAATATGCCCTCCTTTTTCCAAATTTGTATCATAGTTAGTATTTATGTCGAAGTAAATCGGTAACTGATGCTGATAATGGATGTTTGTATTAATTGGACAAATCATTTGGCGGTATAAATAGCCGCTACATATCGCACAATATTCATTTTTAAATAATGTCACTTTTTTAGTATTGACATCTTCCACAACAACGGGTGCATAAAATCGCGCACAATTCTTCACAATTTCGATCGCTTTCGTTGCATTCTCCCTGAGGTTTGTTTTATACCAACCAATATTACAAGACGAAGATATTAGAATCTGAATCGGTTTTCGTTTAATCTTTTCTTGCACGAGAAAGTCTGGCGGCGATGGATAGTAAACGTGAGAACATTTGGTGCCATTTTCCGATTGAATGCATCGCAGTTTGTGGTCCCAAGACTCGAGATTAGTTGTTTCGTTATTGCAAACCGCGCAGTAAATGTTTCTATACGTTATTTTAGTCGATTTGCTCGAAACTTGCCATAAAAGAAATTCATCGTTGTATAACGATATCTGATGTGCATAGTCTGGTAAAAAGTATTCTTGTTTCTCGTCAAATCCAATATTTTCGCATAACCTCTTGAGTTTAGTATTCGCGTATTCGGGCGCACATTTGCTTTTCATTAATACAATATAACTAAACTTTGGACTCACTTTAATACTCAATAATGACCACTCATTCAGTGGCATTGTGTTGACTGTCGGAGAATCCAAGCAACAGTCACCATACGAATAACAATTTTGATCGCAATTGCAACTCTCAAACCAAGTGGGAAGTTTCGAAGTAAAGCGATGCGTTTCTGAAGTCGGGGCCACTGATGGCGATGAACACGAAACGTGTTCACTACAATTTAATGCTTCGATTCGGTTATATTTAATTAATATTAACGTAATAATCATATAATAACTGTTAAGCATTGTTAATTGATTATTAGATTTCCAAAGTTTAAATCACAAATTGATCTCAAATTATTTGGTTATTTCATGATTCGATTATTTATATCAATGTAAAGTTTGGTTTATTAATGAGTTTCTATTCATTTACATTATTGTTTCATACTGAGCTAACTTTTTTAAACATTAAGCATTGCATTTGTTAAAAGCTTAATGTTAAAAACTAACGGAAAATCATCGAATCGTTCCCAGGAAAGAAGAAGTACTGCATTAATACGATTAAATTTAATTTTTAATACAATATTATTGCATGCTATATTGATTGCTTGTTTTGGTCGCCTTTCAGATCAGCAGAATTTTTGACGGATGTAAATGAGGAATAACGTGATAAAAACGTGTGTGTGTGTGATACGTGTCGGATAATGCCAATATATTGTATAATTATTTTAGAGTTCAAAAAACTACATTCAGTTAAATGACTTTAGCTTATATACTGTTAGTGAACTGTTAATTTTATATGAAACTAACATTCTCAACATAAAAATTGGTAAACAAATAAAAGCTGTTTCACATATTTTTCAAATTAAACTTTTAATTAAAAGAATTTCAATATAAGGTTTTTGATTGCAATTTAATTATTTTTAAAATCATACGCAAACTAATTAACACGTAACAACTAGAATCCTCTATTACCTAAATCGCACAAACACGACCATAACAAGCCAATTAACGCGACCATAACTTAAATCAAACAAATCCAGCCCTATTTATGTAAAACCATAACTTATATGTTTTAAAACCATAAAATTTTAATTAATAACACACAAGTTTACCGTATAATCACTAATAAAGGTGTATAAGTTATACTATACATATTTATCCGGTATTTGATATACAGCGCAAGCATTAGCTTTAATTTATAGCAAACTAAGTTTAAGTTCATTCAATTTTTATTTAACTTAGAAATGTTAGTATATTAGAAAATACTTTTAATAATACAAACAAGTAAATGTTTGAGTCAAAAAGCTATGCTTTCGAGCTTTTTTTCTTTTCTTCTTTGACTTTCTTTAGTTGAATGGCTTTTTCTTTTGCTTTGTCCACCAAATCAGTGAGCTTTCCTTCTTGCGCTAATGTTTTCAGAATTTCCATTATAAGAGGTAAATAATTATGTTTTCGGCGAATATTTTCCATCTAAAAATAATAATAATAATGTTAAGAAATAAATAATATCAACTTAATAAGTGGTAATATTAACTTTGTAACGATTCATTTTTGCTTCTTCATCAGCTATTAATGACTTGAGTTGAGTGATCTCGGTTTGAATTGAATCGGTTTCCATCGATGAATCGCCGCTTAATTGAGACTCTAATGCCTGCAATCTTTTTTCATAGATCATCTTTTTATCGCTAATGATAGCCATTAAATTGAAATGTATTTCTCCTTCGCTGTACTTTTGCATTCGCTTTTCGATGTGCGGTCTCGCGATGTCCATCCAATCAGAGTCGGCAGGAATCGATCCCAAATCGACGGGTCCTTCCCTCAAACCATCCAATTCGTAAAGTCGGTCGTCAATCGGCATATAACTGACAAAATGAAACACATCCTCGTCTTTAGCGGCGGTTTTCGGTTCAAACTCAAACATTTGTTGACGAGAAAAGCTGTTGTGAACGAGTTTAATCACTTCTGAATTACTTAACGCTAAGCCTTTCATCGAAGCGTCAAAGTGTTGACTAAACTCCTTAAAACTGGTGAGAGTGGTACCCAATTCGATGTGTTCGTGATTACAATTTAATAAAATACTGATAATCGCTTGTGTGGCGCACGCGTTGTTTATCACTTGTTTCGCGAAAAATATTTTGTCGAGTCTGCTGTCGTTCACCACTGATCCTTCACCGCTATCTCCGGGCAACCATTTAAATAAAAATATCAAACCATGAATAGGTCTGAAATAAATTACAATATATTAGATCTTAAAAAAATTGAAGCAAATCTATACTTGAGATGTTCAAAGCAATCAGCGCTTAAACTGTATAACTCTTCCACTTGTACTCCATTTACGCCTAAATATTGCGATATTTATCATAATTATGTTTAAATGGTATAATATATGTATTAATAAATACCAAATCCACGAATTAATTCGGTGAAAACTCCGGGATCTGATTCAATAAGACACCAATCGCCAGCATTTGATGACATTTTCTTTATCTCAAACTTTCAAATATTTCTATCAATGATTTGCTATTTTTTATGATAACGTATATTATGAATGAGTAAACGTATGTTACGTAAGAAATCGCGTGTTTCTGTTTTGATTATACGCATTACACAGTAACTGTTACAGTATAGAATACTGTGCACTCAATTTGCACGCTTTTTACCGTCAGTTACAGTTAATTCGTATTTTCTAAATTATCAGAAATATACTTTAAAATAATCATGAAACCAATATTCAAGGATAAGGTAATTATTATTCAGTTGATAGCATTTATTAATATTTATTAACATTAAATATTACGATAATAAAATCTTTGATTTTTTGATTTCAAATTTTAGATTAAAATTTTTTTATCAAAAAAATTGATTAACAAATATCGTTCTTTTTTATTAGAGATTTAAACATAAATCAACGGAAAAAACGAAATCTGCGCATGAAATTGAATTCAAAAGAATTCGACACGAAATATTTAAGTTTGGATTGAAAGGCTTAAATAAGACGGAAGAACGCGACGCAAAAATAGCGCACGCAATCAGTTTGGGAGCAAAAGTATTACTAAAAATTTACTCTGATAATTATATTCTGTTTATAATATTTATAATATTATTTTAATTATGATATATATGTTCTGTTTAATTATTAAATTGATAATTTAATTTACAAATAGCCACCAAAACGAAAATATAATAATTATAAACAATTAATGGAAGAAAACAAATTGAAAAAAATGAAAGAGAAGGAAGAGAATGAGATTAATAGAAAGTTTTGCGTAAATGCAAAGCCTATACAGAAAAAGTATAAATTAAAAAGTAAGAAAAATAATACTAAATAATCGCTATTAATTGTAACAAATTTTATTATCGTGATCTGAACAACTGCTAATCATAATTTTAAGTTGAATATAATATTATATATTTTAAAAATTAAATAAAATTAAATATAGTTATGAAAAATTCTCTTTTTTCTGAGAGAAACTTTAAACACTTGCGAACTGAAACTGAGAGAAACACTTGCTATCAACTTTTATGTGCGCTACTATACTGTATTCTAAATATTCTTATGGGAATATTATTACAATCTAAAAGAATCTGATATTTTAATGGTTTTATGGAAATTGCATGTTTATTATAATACCGTTATTATAAAGGAATTTGCAATATTTATGTTTATAAAAGTTTGAGATTAATTTTTTTTAAAAGAAAGTTTCACTTTACAACAATAAAATTAAATAATATTAATTAACTTGTTATAAGTTAATTAAATATTTAGAGATTCATTATTGATGAAAAATAAAGTTTGTAAGAATAAACAGTGAAGTAAGTAACAGACTTTTCTATAAAAGTCAAATTTCTGTTAAAAAAATTCACGACACATTCATAGAGAGCTCACTTTCATAAGTATTGTTAGGATTATGTTAAAAGCGTTTTAATAATTGTTACTTTAGAGAATCGTTACTCTCAGTAATATTCTAACGACGACTATACAGACTATTAAATTGTCTTATGTATGTTATAAATTAGTAAGATATAGCTTGTAAGTGGCAGACTTCTTGGACTTAAGAAAACTGCGAACAGACAGACGGACGGACAGACACAGACAGACAGACGGACGGACGGACAGACAGACAGACATTGTCAAATCCATAAGCTCTTCTTCATCCATATGAAGTGAGCTAAAAATACTTAAAATTTGGATTACAATTTCTAAAGAACCACTTATACATTTTATATTTAATCCTTTGATGTCAGTTAATATTAGTGTATTTTCAATTCGATATCTTGTATGATAATCTTAATATCATAATACATTTTATGTTTCATTACTAATGAATCATTAGTAAAAACCGAGTCTGTTTTCTACTAAATTAGCTTTGCATCAAAATTGAAGGAAAAAAACATTTTACGAATTTATTGAGAATTAATGTCAGGAATTTGGTACTTTTTAGTTTATAATTTATTTAATTTATTTATCTGAGTTTTAATCTTTTTCTCAACTAATCTTAAAAATTAATTTGTAAAGAATAAGATAAAATTTATTCTTAATAAACCTATTATTTTCTTTCAAAGAAAATTTTTCGCATCAATAGTTGCTTTGTTTATATTAAGTTCAAAAACAATGACATGTCTTTAATTCGAGTTATGAAAACAAGTTTTGTTGTAAAAGTAAGTAAATAGAATAGCGGCGAATGCGAGTCACGCAATGATTAGCTTATTTAATAATGTAAGCATAGTTGAAGGCAATCCCAGAATGGGAGGGATCTCTACGCGATGTTTGATTTTTAGTTGCGATTCATTTTGCTTTCTACAATTCAAGTGCTTTTTTGATAAAATGATAAAATTTCCTTATATTTTTATAAATATTTACTATTAAGAGTAATATGATAACGATTGAAATTTTGATAGTTTATAATTTGTAATTATTAATTACTAGACAAAAATACCCATTATTTGACTAATAATTTAATTTGGGTTACACTGAACATTGCCATTATTTTTTATCCGTGAAATTAAAATAATTATCTAGAAAGTTATTATTGTAAAGCGCATTAAAAATGGCGAATGGAAAAAGAGTTTATGTGATCGGTGTAGGAATGACTAAATTCATTCGTCCGGGTTCTAACCGAATACTTGATTATCCGCAAATGGTGACCGAAGCGGTTAGTAATGCGTTGCGCGACTCTAAGTTAGAGTATTCAAACATCGAATTCGCTGCCGTCGGATACGTTTACGGTGATTCGACGAGCGGCCAAAAAGCTCTCTACGAAATTGGTTTGACTGGAATACCCATTATTAATGTCAATAATAATTGTTCCACTGGTTCTTCGGCGCTATTTTTAGCGAAAAATTTTATTGAGGGCGGATTGTATGAGTGTGCTCTCGCTGTCGGATTCGAGAAGATGGAGAGAGGAGCTCTCAGCTCGAAATTCAAGGATCGAATCAATCCAATGCAGAAGCATATCGATGCTTACTATAATATGTATGGCATGGAAGCCGCGCCATTCACAGCACAGTTGTTTGGAATGGCCGGTAAAGAGCATATGGAAAAGTATGGCACAAAACCCGAACATTTTGCGAAAATTGCGCTTAAAAATCATCTGCATTCCAAAAACAATCCGAATTCTCAGTTTCAAGAAGAATATTCGCTCGAACAGATTTTAAATTCTCCTCAGGTATTAATTATAATGTTTATAACTTATTGTAGTATTTTAAAGATTTTATCTGAATTTTTGATTTTGACCAATGAATATGTTTAAAGATGAAAACTTAGTTCGTCATCAAATTATAACATTAAAAGTTCCAAACCATCATTTTTTATGGCACTTAAATTTGTTTCAATTCAATTTTAGGAGTATTCAATTTACAAAATTAGGTCATGAAAGTGAAACAATATGAAACTTGATTCTAAAATTAAATTAAATATAGGTTTTGTGTTTTTATGTTTCCTATTAAGCCAGCTTACATTGTCATTCGTGCGGTACAATATCTTCCTGTTATTATTTGTAACTTTAGATAATTGATAAAAGGTTAATACACTATATTGAAATGTTCGTAATGGAGTATTGATTTATGGTAATTTGACCACAATTAAGCAATGGTCAGGAAATCTATAATAGTAATAATATAATTTAGTAAAACTTTTCAAATATAATAACCTTCTTTCCATAGTTTTATCTTAAACAATCCTACGTGAAAATTACTTTTAAAAATTGTGTTTTGTGAAATATTACTTTATTAATCACTTAAATGAGTTACAAAGATGTGCGCGATATGATGCGTGATTCTTGTTTTGTTATTAGATTTATGATG
>JAQIVF010000203.1:0-29312 GCA_034698365.1 Steganacarus magnus
TTTACAAATATACTTTTTACATCATATATATTTAAAGCTAAACACAAAATAACAAGTGTTTTCAATCAAAAATTATCTTAATTAAATGTTTTAATTTCGTTTTATTTATTAAACTAAATTTGATATCAATCAAATTTGTTGTGTTTTATTTCGGTTAATTTGGTTAAACAAAAAACCGTGAGCACTACTCATAACATCGATTCACTATTTATACTAAAGTAGCTAAGAATCAAATTATTTAGAATGCTATTACTAACGGTAATTTATTTTCTTCGTCCTGAACCAAATATAGTTTACATGCAAATATTTATGTTTTAGAGTATTTTCTCTTATGAATCGTCAATATTTCAATGTAAATTTCAACTTTTTAAGATTTAAGCAGTTATGAATTTATTATTTGCTCGATGACAGCTAATATATGTTATTACTATAATTGTGCTAAAGAATATGGATACTCTTAATATATATTATAACGTGGAATTTCGCGTTACTCCAAATTCCAGTTATGTGTCGAGATCTTTGCACGTTAATATTCGCGCGCTGCGGTGGTTAGTACCTTCGCGGTGCGCTGTTCACGTTCCGTGGGGATTCTTAATGTAAGAACATGAACAATACCTCGGTAAAGAACGAGAGACGGCAGGAGTTACTCAATGTAATCTCAATCTTATACTAAACTCATCAGAATCAATTAACCTATTAGGGTATGAACTATGCACACCATATATAGGACTCTGATGAGCGTGTTAAGGGGAGTTTAGTTAGTAAAAGAGATCACTTCGATCTCGAAGCTAACCAAATGACCAGCGTAATGAATATGAGGTCAATACGATCTCTAAGAAAACATAAGGAGATCAATAACGATCTCAATGAGACAGAGAAAAACAGTAGATCAGTACGATCTCTAAGAGGCAAGAAAAACAGTAGGAGATCATTAATGATCTCAAAGAGACAGAACAATAGGAGATCAATTCGATCTCAATAAGACAGGAAATTTAATAGGAGATCAATTATGATCTCAAACAGACAGACAGAAACAGGAGATCAATTTGATCTCAAAGAGACAGGAAAGTTAATAGGAGATCAGTTACGATCTCAAACTGACAGACAGAAACAGGAGATCAATTCGATCTCAAAAGACAAGACAGTAGGAGATCAATAATGATCTCAGAGACAGTAAGTAAATTAGGAGATCACACAGATCTCAATATGCTTAAAAGTTAAAAGAATAGGAGATCACACGGATCTCAAGAAATTAATAGTAAGTTAGTTAGGAGATCACACAGATCTCAATAGGCTTAAAAGTTAAAAGAGTAGGAGATCACACAGATCTCAAGAAATTAGTAGAAAGTAAATTAGGAGATCACACAGATCTCAAGAAATTAATGGTAAGTTAGTTAGGAGATCACACATATCTCAAGGAATTAATAGAAGGTTAGTTAGGAGATCACATTGATCTCAAGAAATTAATAGTATAGAATTTAGGAGATCACACAGATCTCAAGAAATTAGTAGTGAATTAATTAGATCACACAGATCTCGAGAGGTTAATAGTAGGTAAGTTATGAAATTAGGAGATCACACAGATCTCAATTAAGTTAAGAGTTAAAGGAAATAGGAGATCATACAGATCTCAATAGTATTAAAAGTTAGGGAAATAGGAGATCATACAGATCTCAATAGTATTAAAAGTTAAGGAAATAGGAGATCATACAGATCTCAATAAAATTAAGAGTTAAAGAATAAAAGATCATATAGATCTCAATAGTACTAAAATTTAAAGTTAAAAGAATAGGAGATCACACTGATCTCAAAAACCACTCAACAAAAATTAGTTTAATAATTTATAGAAAACACATACCATTTTTTAAGTTTAAAATATTTATTAATAGGAAGAAGAATTACACACAAAAATAAAGTTATCCGAAGCTAAACTTTTAATTAAAAAAACAGTCCACACTGTGCGAGAGACCAACACTTAATGTGTGTCTCTCGCTAAAACTTATTCTTTAATATCTAAAAAAAGTGACGTTGTCACTTGTTTATTTAAAAATTACCGATAAGCCCCATATGGCTAATGTGTTCCGTTTAGGGTGGCCTCTTCACTCTAAACAAAATTTAATTTTAACTTTAGATTACGAGTCAGCGACTCGTAATCTACTTATTTTTTTATATCAACATCAAAATCAAGTTAGAGGTAAAAACCCTATTTTTATTGAACTAAATTTATTTTTTTATTTTTGTCTGTATGAAGTGCTTATCGAGTGATATTTATTCGAAAATATTATCGCAAATTTGGTCATCTTTTAAAAACTGGCATTAATCGATAACGAGTTGTTTTTCTCTTTTCTGGTCTATTCGTGTCTGAGCTTGAGTTTTCATCTTTGGTTTATATGATTTTTTCGGATGTATTCGACTAATATGATGTTGGAGCCATCCGTTGCGTTTAAAAACCTTATGACAAAAATAACAGCATTTATTAAAAAGTTAGTATTGTTTTTTACTTTTCACTTAAATATTTTAAGATATTATTAAGTTACCTCTGGTAGAAAGGTTAAAGTTTCTCTCATTCGCTGATTAAAATATCTTTCTGAGCATTTGAAGAGAATATGGGTTATTCTATCATCTTTATCGCTAAACTAAAATAAAACTATAATATATGGGAGAACTGAAATATAGTCAAAACTCTCATTTTTATAAACAAAATCTCGTACTTGCTTTTTATATAAATTCACTTGTAAGACCTTCTAATTTTTGCAAAGTTTTATCGATAATTATTTCATTCTCATCGTGATGTGATCAGTTTCACTGTCACTTTCTTCACTACCATTGCCATCGTCGGCAGAGCTTCCTCCTCTGCCTTAGTCTTCGCAGGTGCTTTCATTTTCGCTCGTATGTTTGCTCTTTTTGAGCTGCCCTCTTGTGAGTGATACCCCTTCGAATGAAATTTTTGCTTGTGTCGAAGGTATATGCCTTTATGTGCATAATATTTATCGCAAATACTACAATAAAATTCACTTTCCATTTTTCATTACAGTATTACAAAATATTTTACAGCTTTTCACAACAATTCTTATAAACTCTTCTACTGGGCTTATATATTTAACTGGATAAAAAAAATTTTCTCTTAAACAAGCATAAATTTAGTAGTCAGGGTTTCGCTTGATATTGGTGTTTAAGCTTAATTTATCTGTGTTTAATTTATATATTTTCTGTATAAAGGGAATTTCTTAAATAGAAAATATTTTTGAATCTGAACGAAGCTTTAAACTCAGGCTTTCTGCTATAATTCTTATTCTGTTAGCATCCTTCCACATGTGAACATAAAGTATTTTTAAAAGTTGACAAATATTTTTTAAGTTGGCGCATGGTTTAGAAAATTTTATAAAATCTAAGTAATTTAAATATACTAATCTTTTAGATAAATTTTTAAATAGAGTGAGTATTCTTGGAAGTTAACCATTTGTTATTAATAAAAATAGATTTATTTGGTAATGTACTTATTTGTTAAAGGTGTAAAAACTCTATTGACTCGAATTATTCACAACTTTATTCAAATAATCGAGAGCTTCCATCGCTTCTGAAGAAAATATATCAAGCTTTTCGTACATTCTGTCCAAAGATTTATTGGGTTATAAACAAATGCGTTTTTGTTTGGACAGAATACATTGGAATCTTGATATATTTTCTCAAGAAGCGATGGAAGCTTTCTATTATTTGGACAAAATCGTGATCAATTCGAGTCGAAAGAATTTTCATCTTTAACAAATAAGTACATTAACAAAAATCTATTATTTTTTTAATAACTAACGGTTAACTTCCAAGAATATTCACTCTATATGATAAAAATTTTTAGAGAGTCTATTCAGTCCTAAACCGGTAATCCTATCGGCGCAGTAAATTCTCAGTCCCCTTAAGCGAAACAACACCCCAACAGATCTTGGAATAGAACGGTTGTATACAAGTTTTGAAGTCACCACGAAATTGTTTTTCAATTAAAGGGTTGTCAAGATCCCACCACCTTTTTTCTAAGTGAACTTATGGATGTTTCTATTTTTAGTATAAATGTTCAATCGAGCTTATAAGACAAATGTTACCGAGCGTTGGCGAGACCCGAGTGTTTTACGAAAAGGAGTAAATATTTCGAATTTTGTAAATAGATTATAAATAAATAAACATATAACCGAGCTTATAATAAGACCAAAGTTACCGAGCGTTATAGAAATTCAGTAAATATTTAGAATTTTGTAAATAGTTTATAAATAAATATAAACCAATGATACCGAGCGTTAGCGGGGCAGTGAGCATTAGCGAAATGGTATTTGGAATGGATAAATATTTCGAATTTTGTAATTAATATATAATATAGTATAGTATAGTATAAATACATAATATATAATAATATATAAATACATAATATATAGTAGAGTATAAATATCTGGTAGACGACCTATGAAAAGGGTAAACTTGACTCTTAGGGACTACTTTTATTTAATCTCAATCATAATATAAATGTTGTTTTAAATTACAGTTTTCACAAATGCAGTAAAATGAGTCATACGCATACCGCGCACTTTGCGTGAATGGCGATCAACCTTTGCCATTGTAAGTCTTTAGATATATCTTACAAGTAATTTAACAATTTTTGAGATTAATTGATGTCAGACAGTTTACTAAGTAACCAAACTTATTTCTTGATGCATCAAAGTAAATATGAGTTATAATAATGTCGAGAAGATTAAAGTTATTAATTATAACAAAACTGCCAGAGGCGGGGCTATCTCTAAACTTCGTAATGAGAATTGGACACAATAATTATTAACGTGGGCTATTTTTGTCATTCTTCCTTTTTTTGCATCAATCTTCCTTCACGGTGTAACTGGTGGTCGATTTACAAAAAAATGGCTACCAAAGCGCCTTGTTTGTTATAAACGTTTTAAATTATAAACGTTAAAAAATTTCAATTGTACTCTACAACTGTTTCATTGAATTTAATCGACAATGTTTTGATTTTTAAAATAATTTCCCCAGAACTAAACGAATTTCAACCATGATTCTCCAAAATCATAAAAGTATTTTAAAAATATTATATATTTTTAATTCTTTAAATTTTGATTCATATTGATTTTTAAAATCTACAATATGACTTATATTACAATTATATAATCAAAAAATTTATAGTATTATTATTAACCGCTAAAATTATTTTTTTATGTAAAAATCCGTGTTTTATTCTTTACTTATTGTTTATAAATCATAATTTATCAAACAGTTTATGAACCTGTTTCTATAAATAATTTCTCATGTAAAAATATTTATTTAACGTTTATACACCTAATATTTCATTTCGTGTATAAATGTTTATAAAACTACAGTAGATAAATATATTAAATTTACTCGACGAGAAGGCTTATTCAATTTTTTGAAAAGTTAGAGATGGCAGCAGTGTTTTGCTTACAGTAATACAAGTTGCAAGTTATAACATTTAATTATGACGTGTAAACTACAATACAACTGTTAAATTAATAACTGTGGTATATGTGTTGAACACATTGTCGAAACATCTCAAATTAATTCATTAATTGAGTATTATATATAAATATCAAAAATGGGTGATATATTGTTTGATATTCGAAACGCATTTTATTTGGGAAATATGCAAAATTGTATTAATAACGCGCAACATATTAAGGTATATAATCAATGTGTTATACAATTGTAATGTTATTTTTCAATGTTACGTTTAATTTGTTAGTCGAGTCTATCAGCGGATCAAAAGTTAGAAAAAGACATTTATATGTATAGAGCGTACATCGCGCAGAAAAAGTATGGCGTTATTTGCGACGAAATTAAGAGTTCGATGCCATCGCAGTTACAGGCCATTAAATTGTTAGCCAACTATTTTAGTGGCGATTCGTCCGTTAAGTATGCTTTCAATCATATTTTAATGCCTTTTCATTTCAAGCATTTATTTTTTAAACAGAGCAGAAATTTTAAAGTCATTGGAATCGAAAATAAAAAGCACTGATGTAAACAATTATATTGAAATAATAATATACGCCACTATTTATTATTATGAAAACATTTATGAATCGGCGTTACGTACACTTCATAGCTCTGAACACTTAGAATGGTATGAATTTTTTATCAGACAATGTACTATTTTTTGTCCATTTTTATCTAATACTAGAGTAAATCACGCATAAAATTGCTTGTTTAATGACACTATATGTGATTTATTGTGATATGTTCTGATATCATCAAATTTTAATAACTATCGCGTCAATTGTAAAAAATTTAACCTAAAATTGCTTGTGATCGTTATATTGAAAACCGTAGTAATCTAATATTACAGATAACAAAGCAGTCGCAAAAATTTTTAGAGTATTTATGATATATTATTTATTTTAATTATACGGTATAAGAATAGAAGAAGGTTTGAATTATACAGAAATAGTAAACTAGTGGAGTGTCGAACAATTTAATGAGTAAAAATAGGCATTTTTATTCTCGAAAATTTTTTAAATATGCGAAAATATATTCTCGAAAAATGGAGAAATGCTTAAAATATTATTTTATTAGTTTATCGACTTTTATTGCATATTGATTTTAGCTGATTATTTTATTTTTACTGTTTTGCTATTTTTTCTTTAGAATAATTAACTTTAACTTATATTTTTGAGTAATATATGATAGTTACTATAGTTGTCAAGAGAAACTTTCTAAGGAAACCTTCTCTAAAACTTTCTCATAGAAAATTTCTGTGAAATTTTCTCTAAAATTTTTATGGCAGAAACTTTTATAAATATAATAGATATGACAATTTGCTTTATCATACTATGATCGCAATGGTATAAACACATCATTTTCATAGAAATAAAAAATATGATTTTTAATGACATTCCCATAAGAATATCAGAATTTAGGTCACCCTTAACCCAGAACACTCGTTGCATAAATTACATACAGAAATTTTCTCTTAGAAAGTTTCTACAAAAAGTTTCTCACTCTCCTGGAAAAAACAGAAATTTTGCCAACTATAATAGTTACACACCGGTCTTCTAAAGTTTTAGAATCTCAAAATATCTTGTTTGGATAAAGTTTTACTGGATTTAATTTTTCCACATTTTTGGCAAATATTACACTGGTCTCTAAAACTCATCGGATTTAAACGACAAATTTTCATTATTTTGGCCTTAAAATATGCTTTTTATTGTTTTATAAGTTTTTATGTGAAAATGTGCTGTTTAGCAATCACTTATTGATTTTTATAGTTCTGCGATGATATTGCAAATATATCTGAAATTGGATCGAATCGATTTGGCGCGCAAAGAATTAAAAAGAATGCAAGAAATGGATGACGACTCGACACTCACACAATTAGCTCAGGCATGGATTAATTTGGCGATCGGTGGCGAGAAATTGCAAGACGCTTATTATATATTTCAAGAATTATCAGAAAAGTATGGCTCAACACCTCTTACTATTAATGGCGAGGCTGTGGCTCTGATCGGTCAGTCGAAGTATGACGAAGCAGACTCGTTATTGCAAGAAGCTATCGATAAAGATAGTAATAATTCGGAAACTTTAATCAATTCTATCGTGATTTCTCAACTATTGGGCCGAACTTTTGAAGTGACCAATCGTTACATAAGCCAAATTAAAGATTCCAATAATAATCATCCACTTATTAAAGAATTTTGTTCCAAAGAAAAAGAATTTCAACATTGCATTGATCAGTACAGAATATAATCGTAAACACGTATACTTTTTGTTATTTATCATACTTTGTATAATTTAATAAAGTATGGAAATCGCTATTTTTACGAATTGACACATTTAATACTATTTTAAAATGTTATGGCAAAGATGTTTGTTTGAATGTTTGTAATTTTAAGCTATTACTCATGAATTATACACTATGTATGACATCTTTTTGCATCTGATAATTCACCTCAAAATTAATAAGATGTTTTTTGGTCTGTTTGTTGTGAATCGGAATAGGAAACAATACGTTATGAGATTCTATATAGTTGTGGGGAAATAGGGTTCGAGGGTCGCACCAGATCTTTCACATACACTTCGATCAATTTGGAATAAATTTAATATTCAAACATTTTTAGTTTAAAACTTATAAATTATTCTTTATTTTCAATGAACTTTGCATAAAATGACTTAACATTATTTTACTAATGTTTACGAGTTAATTATCTGGACATAGTTAACAATGAACAGATATAAATTAATTGATTATAATTACAGTACTGTTTTGAATAACAATTCTTAAATTCTTAGTGAACAATTTCTGTTAAGGTTAGAGAAAAAAATTAGGAACACTTTAGTAAATAGTTTTCCAAACAAAAAAAATTTTCTGAGACCTGTCAGCAGATTTTATTTAACTTTTCAATAAAATTGTTCAATAGCTGGTTTACCTTTAATAAATTAGATTTACGTAACTCGTATACTGATATATCATACGAGTCGTATGTGAATACAATAGTTATCATTATTTATTGCATAACAGTGAAAGTGATGTTTGACTGACTCACCATCAGAGCGTTGCGTCCAATAGTATGATCGCGTGATAATTAAGCCACACCTTATCGTATGACAACACCACACGTTTGTTGTGTTGTGTTATGTTTTGATGGTTTGTCGCAATAAAAACTCGCGTAATGTTAATATAGTTCGAGAGTTTTAACGATTAACACGTAAAATGGATGTGAATATGATGAATGTGGCAAATGTATCGTTTGATGCACAAAACATTATATCACCAATACTTGACGACAGATTCGTATCGCAACACAACACAAGTGATGAAGAATTTGATGATTTATTGCAACAAATTGGTTGCACTGATCTGTTTAACAATTTAGATATGATTAATACCGACGTTAACACACCTAACGATTTGCTTTTCGATAATACGTTCGATATCTTGAATGATGTTTCATTTAACGACTTATCACAACCAACAGTCACACCAATGGACACTCAATCGAGCATCAAATTAAATGATTCTCAATTTCTACAAAACGACAAATTGGTGTCGACAACAGTCACTCCAACCATAACACCATTAAACGTAACACCAATTGAATCGCAATTACAATCACCAAAAATCCAATTGGTTCGGCCAACAATTATAGAGCCGTCACAGCCATCGCAATCACCACAATCTCAAGCACCACTTCAAACGTCAATACCAATAAATTTAACTGATTTGATGAGTATAATTAAGGAACAACAACAACAAAAGCAACAATTATTAATGCAGCAGAAAGTTCAACAAATATTGATTCAACAATTAAAGACAAATCAGCAGCAAATGCACAAACCATTGATATCATTACCACAAACAATGGCAACATTAAAAAGTTCGGCACAACCAGTGCTAAAGCCAGTGACAGTAGCGATGACTCCAACCACAACTCTGTTAACCACTGGTCCTTTAATACTGCATCAACAACAGCAACAGATAGAGAAAACGGATAAGATAGCCATTCAACGTTTATCATCAAATGCATCGTCGATTACAACGATAAAGAGAGAAACACAATCGCCAACAACAACAACGTTTGATGTCAAACCGATTGTAAAGATGAGTAATAATGTTGTACCAGAAAAACGTTCGGCACATAACGCTATTGAACGTCGATATCGATCATCTATTAATGATAAAATAACTGAATTGAAGAATATGGTGGTCGGAGCTGAGGCTAAACTTAACAAATCAGCTGTTTTACGCAAAGTTATTGAATACATTCATTATCTACAAAACACGAATTCGAAACTTAAGCAAGAAAACATGCAATTAAAACTGTTGTCAGCGACAAATAGTGTGAACTCGAACACAAAATCCAGTGCTTTGCTTATGAGCTCGAATTCGGGCCCAAATACGCCCGAATTCACGACCACACCTCCCACTTCCGACTGCTCGTCAGTTGCCTCTTCTCCCGACCAAAGCGGCATTAATTCTGAACCTGGTTCTCCCGTATTTTTCGCCACAGATGGTTCTCGAATGATGTTGTGTGTATTCGTATTGGGAATTCTCGCTTTCAATCCGATTGGGTTATTCATGAAACACGCTGATCCAACGTCTTATAATTATGATTCAGTACATGGCGTCGGAAGATCTATTCTCAACTTCTTTCATTCAGAGGATAGCAACTCATGGATTAACTTATTTAATAAAAGTTGGACAACATTATTAATATGGCTTTTCAACATATTTTTTTGTTATTTTGTTTTAAGGAGAGCTCTTAAAAGTAAACAAATAGTTAACCAAAAGTATTGGACTTATTTGATTCAAGCGAACGCTGATTTAAAAACTGGAAAATTACTTTCTGCCAGAAATAATTACAATATGGCACTCTTCAAGATAACTGGCAATTATCAGCCCCAGACTTTAGCTTCGAAAATGATTGCATTTTTATGGCAAGTAATTAAATATTGGCTAAATTGCGTATATATCGGGGTTTGGTTGTCGTCTAAAGATGATAAATCTGAAGAATCATTTGCAAAAATAATTTGTTTCATTCATTGTAAATTAAATTCAATTAATTTGGTCGAAAAGCAAGGCAAACAATCTTTAATGGGATATATTCACTCTCTTTCAGCTTTAAATGAATCATTTTTGCTCGATGTTAGCAGTGGTCATCTCTCTATTTCATATTTACTAATGGCGTTGAGATGCAAAACTCAGTCAAATCTATTGGCGCGCTATTATTTGCACAGCGCTTGCAAGTATTCTAACGAAAACAGCAAACACTTTCTATTAAAACCAATCGGCAAACGCTTCTTTAATAAGCCTCACATTAAATGGAATTATGTCTTTGAAAAAGCATCGATGTTTGTGATGACAAATTATGAGATAAATGACTCTTTTATCTTTATTTCTAATAAATATCGGAGATATTTAATTAAGAAATGCATTCTAACATTAATGAATCCGCGCGCGGGTTCTAATATAGATCACTATCCGACAAAACAATCAAACAATAAATCGGAAATGTTTACTCTCGTTAATATTATCGAAGAATTGATTGCAAATTCTGTATTATATGGCGATGAAGTGTCTTACTGGTGGAGTCAAGTAATAAAATTGAGTTTTTGTTGGCTCACTAATGATGACAGCGCTCAACAAATTAATTTAGAAGTTCCAAACGCTCTCAGGAATAGTTCGCTCGCCATATCTTTACTTTTAAGCTCAAAATTGAGAAAATATATAATAAACAAGAAACCAAAAGATTCAAAATTAATTCGAAATTTACTCGACAGAGCCAGTTATGAGTTATGCAGATCTATCGAAACTGATCAAAATTCAGTGGATATTTACGATGATTGCCATAAACAAGTAACGGACGCATTTCAATTGCTTTGCTGCTCTTGGATATTATCGGCAAGACTTAAATTATGGGAAACTAATAAGAATCAAAACGAATGGAACGTTTCGCGTCACATTTCTGGGTTCGGTCGCGATCTTTCGACTCTACGTTATCTCATTCAATATATTCCCAGCGCTAAATCAAAGCTTTATTACTATGAGGGCGCTTATCGTCTAATATGTGGCTCTAATCCTCTCGAAAGTCAGCAGTTTTTTGAACGAACTCTGAGGAAAAGACGATTGAATATTGGATCTAATATTTTATGTAATATTAATGATGAAAATAACACATCACTGAGTGATTTCGATGATTTCGCTAATGCTTTGCTTCTCAGCGCTAATTATCTTCCATCGCATTGTTTTTCGTGTGTCGCTGAACGAGAAGGTTATATAAGAGAAGCGAATTCTATTATTGAACGCTACCATAAACGAGAAAATGTTGTTTTTTAGATTTCAACTTCATTACTGTATACATAAGCACCTTAATTATAATTATATAAAATTTAATGTACTTTGAATCACATTATTAGCTTTAAATTAATTTTTTTTGATTATAAATCGTTATTACGACAATAACTTAAATTCGTAAAATAATAAATTATATATAGTTTTAGTGAGAGATGGTCTCAAAATAACTCATCAGATATAAAGTTAATTTTTCAGATCTACCATATCTATGATTCAAAATTAGATGAATCTAAACATCGATCATTCAAAATTAGTGAAGAATTGCAGTTTTAACTAACGTTAGATCGAGAAACAGACCACTCTTTCGTCGACCTGTTTTAACCCAAAGCGGTTTTTATTCTTGTTTTAACTTTTTGTTTAACGAAGTGTGAAAATGTCTGAGATGTCCATATAAATTTTTCCAAACACGTCACTTCTGAGCTCAGACAAGAGAAACAAGACTCATTAAATTATCAATTAATTGTACAAACGGTAATCAATTTAATTGGAGTTAAGAAATTATAATTCACGTTATAATTTTTTATTATTTGTTATCTTTGTTTTCTTAAATGAATGTTTACTGCCATTTTAACAGATATTAACTGTTTCGCATAATATGACTTCAAAAAGTATAAGTTATAAAAGTATGAGCCTAACATTTTATTTAAATAAATATCTATTATTTTATACAATAATCACCAAATTTCGATTTGTAATCAATTTTTAAAGTAAATGGACTCGAATAAAACAAACTTATATTTACATATTTCTACATATTTAATACGTTCGTACATATTTATATGTATGTAAATATTTTAATTATTTACAAAAATTGTCGTTTAGATCCGATGAGTTTTCGAGGCCCCTTAAGTTTTGGCAAAAATTTGAAAAAATTTTCGATTAAATCCGCTAAGTTTAACCCCCTAATTCTGTATCATATGTTAGGTGCTAACCGAACTAATAGGGTTCAAGTCCTTAAAAACATAAACTTTAAAACATAAAAACTAATAGTTAAAAACAGTAATACATAAAAACTAATATTAACAGTTCAAAACACTCACCAAAACCCTAAAAACTAATACTCACCGTTAAAACCTCAACTCAGATATACTCAAATGTAATTCACTTGTTGTTTAGCTGTCGAACAGCATACATTAACGTAACTCACTCTAATTATATAGCGATTTGTATTCAATTAACCATTTATTAGAAGTTAATTAAGCAATAAACAGTGTATCAAATAAACATTGTCTGTAATTCATTGATTTGGTAAAGAAGTGAGTGACCGGAGGTGTAGCGACACGAACAGCGAGACAGCAGTCACGTTCATTAGCGCGTGAATCGTCACTAACGTACTGCGATTGGCACGTAAACCCGATTCGCGCCTAACATATATAAAATGGCTAATTTTACTAAATTTTTGATTATTAATTGCAGTTCTATGACTTGAAAATACATATTTTGATTAAATATTTTAAACTTTTTAAGTACATAAATATGTAAATATTTTTAAATATTTCGTACATAAAATGTTAGGCTCTGGTTATAAAGTTAAACATAATATTCATTTTATATAAATTTCTATTTTAGAAAATAATTTTGAACTTATGCTCTTCTTATCTCACAAAGATTTACATTTTAATTAGAAAACGTATCGAACATTCATAGAACTCAATATAATGGATAAATTGTATGCTTAAATAAAAAAATCTATATTTGGTCACATTTCTACATCTTTCCCTTACTATACTTTAAATTAGTGTAACAAAAATTTACCGAAAGTTTTAAATTTGAGTTTATTATTAGACTTAAGATTTTATGCTTTCACTCTTTGTAAACAAAATGAGCTAAAACCAGGAATATTTCATAACCATAATAAAAAGTAATTATATAAGTTATGTTACATAACAACGCAGAGTTTATTCGTTTCTAATATTTAATTAAAGCTTCGCACGAATGACGAAAATGCGTATAACTAATGCGCACTCAACTAAAGCCACTTCGGTCTACATGTACGCAGTCAGTCATAGACGAGTGTATAAATAATTAGTAGAAGATTAATGGCTGAAAGATTCGCTTGAAGCCATGTTAGAAAGTATTCTTTAAGGCGATAAAACTCATTAAACTTATCAATTTCTTATTAAATGTTACTAATGCTAAATCACAAACAATTAATATGAAACGTTACGATTCTTACACGAAACCCACTCATTATGGACCACATATACCATCGACTAATGACGACAAAAATGGTAATATATATATATTTAAACTAAAACATATTGTATTTTATGATACTTAACATCGGCTGCGATATGACGTGATATAACAATATCAATATATGTTCATTTCTTATATTTTCCAAAAATTATTCTTTATTTTTTTCGTTTCAAACCTCATTTCTGTGATTTCGTTATTCATCGCATAAATTTTAATGTGTTTACAACAAACTACAACTAAGAATTACTTGAAACTTTAAATTTAGTCTAATTTATAACACGATACTAGACATACCAATTTATAATTGTTTAGTATAATTAGTAAATAAGGTAAATAAAATTTTTTAAAAATTCTAATTGATTAAAATTTAATTAAAGAATTACAATTAAAAGTTTACTAATTAACAATTATGTTTAATGTAGTTTTACTGGAAGCGCTTTAGATAAATATACCCAAACGTCGAGCATTTGATGATTTGCTCAGAATTAAACTCTGCCTCAGTTTCTTCTTAATTCTTAGATGTGTTTGGTTTCCTAACTATTTGATCGCATTCCAAGTAATATATTCCATTCTATTTGAGGGTTATTTAGTTTTGATAATAAAAATTGTTAATAATTTAGTATAAGTGGTTGATGTTTATAGATCAATATAGAAAAGTTGATTTGAGTAAATAAAATGTTAAAAACATACTCAACTATACTTAACTGTTTTTATAGCTTAACTGTTTTTATAATTGAGATTTATGGCAGTCTATATGATCTTTGAAACAGTTTAATGATGAAGCAAACCAATAATCTGTACATACACTGCTAATTTTTGAAGCACACCACCATATGTTCTTAAATCATACACACAAATACGCGACACCATTGTGTGCATCAAAATCATGAAACCAATTGTAAAAAATTAAATAAAAATAAACCCTATATATTTCACCAAATTTTTATGAAACGAACATTAAATATAAGAGCTATCTTTTTAAAGTGAGTTAATACTGTAATATCCTGAGTTAATCTGTTATGAATTATTATAATCTTTAATAATTTGATAATTAATTAGAGTGCTATTCATCATTTCTATCACACATCTGACAGTGTTTTCTTTACAATAAAATTGAAGTGATTCTATAAAATATATTTTCTTCTATTAGCTGTAAGTTTTGTAAAAAATCATTAATAATGATTCATTATAATAAGATTGCAAAAGAATCAATAATTTTCTAATTATTTATAAGTTTATCGTTTTACCGTATATTAAAATGTTAACACTTTATTAATACCTAATTACTGTTTAGGGATTTGAAAATCGTTAACTAACCATTCATTTTACTTTGTAATTTTTAAATTTAAATTTTGTCATAAGTTTAATTGATGATAATTATTAATTATTATTACAGAACTTTAATTTTTACCTGATTCTAGCGAATATAACTTATAACTAACGATTTTTAAATAAAATATCAGAGAAAATTGAATAATCAGATAAATCTCTAAAAGCTCAATATAATTATTGTAGCTAAAGGTCTATTAAGATACTAATTTTATTTTAAAATATTAGAATATTTATTGACAAAAATAATAGCTAAAATACTTGCGAAAAGTGATACAACTTAAGCAAAAACTTTTTTATTTAAAAAATAGTTTACATAAAGCTTAAGTTAGCTAATTTCTCTTAATATTAATATATATCGTACTTTCTAGGTTTTTTAAAGAAAATTTGTTTTTAAAACTTAAGTTAATTTTAATCATTTTAATGAATTCAAATATTAGAATCTATTAAAATGTAATTCAAAGATGTATAATAATTTCAAAATGTTTTAATTAACATTTTAATCAGTTCTAAAATATTAATCGGTTGCGGTTGTCAAATTTGGCGGTCTGTTATAGTTTAAAATACTAAACTTGAAAGTCTGGTGCGGTTCGAAAAAATTTAAACCTCCGGAACCTTTAGTTTAATTTTATTAAAATAAGATTGTCGTTGAAATTATAAATATATGATTCAAAAATTTTATTCAGTAGTGCTTTAGAAGTCGAGAACTTTTCAAAATATTTTTACTCGGATTTAATATAAGATCATTTTATTTGTAAAAGCATCTCAATTTTTAAAAATATTACATAAAATTTCTAACAAATTTTGAATTTCTATCTAACGATTAATAAATGATTTGGCACTCGTTTTTCTAACGATTTTCAAATCCCTATTAAGTTTGAATTTGAATCTTCAAACTTAAAATTTGAAATTAGTTTAAATATCGAATAAATAATAATACTTTAATTAACAGGAAACACAGCAACAGTTACCACTGTCGTCGCAATATGTCTTGGAACTGCTTTTTTCATATTAGCTATCGCTGCTGTCATTTGTTATATTTATCGACGTAAATCCAGCGAACAGGATAATCACAAGACTTTACTTTTAAAGAGAAATGTGCAGGAAAATAAAGCTTTGAATTTCAAAAAATCTTCTGCAGTTAGAAGTGCTGGTACTGGTTCTATATTATTAAAGAAAAGTCCGAGTCCTACACAACCAAAAACTACTCAGTGTTAGTAATACTTAATGTGTTAATTCTATAAAATAAATAAAGTTTTAAAATAAATTATATGTTAATTAATTAGTTGAAACTTGCAAACCAGTTGATCAAGAAAAAAGTAAAGAAGAAAAAGATATTGTCATTAATGTTGATAAACAAGAAATTAATTGCATTACAGATAACAAATTTGAGGTAAATTGATTATACAGAATTTATTATAACTACTTTTATGTTTAAAGGTTCCTTTTCTCTCAGATCTTATAACAGTCAGTCTATATCGCTTCTAGCAATCAAATTAGATTTGAATTATTGATTATTATCTAACATTTTTTTGGTATGAATATAGATAAACTAAGAATATGTTAGATAATAATCATATATATGGCTTATGAAACTTCTGCCAGAAATAATTTAAAGATTAGATGAATTTTTGATTTTATGTCTCCAACAATTCAATACTGAAATCCATGTATAAATACTACATGGATTCACTAAGAGTTCCAATTAATTAAGGTCTTATTTGAAAATAAGTGTATCCTATTCCTAATTTGAGTATTTTACTTAACTCAAAGACAACTAACGTATGAAAGGCCTAAGATTCTCATATATTATATAATTTATAAGGTCGACAATGAAGACAAAGAAAATGAATTAAAAGTTGAGAAAGAATCGCATTTCGGAAAATTACATTTCAAGCTGAAATATAACTATGAAAAGCGTGCGCTTTGCATCACAATTATCAAATGCTGCGATTTGCCTCAAAAAGATCCTAATTTTGGAAGTTGTGACCCTTATGTTAAACTTCATTTTTTGCCTGAAAAGCAACATAAGGTAAATATATTCAAATATATTTGATAGCCGATAACTGCAACTACTATGAAATTTATATATAAATTACTACATTCTATATGAATACATTTGATTTTCATTTAAAAATTCTTGTTTGTCATAAATTTTAATTTCAAATGTTATATTTAGGTTAAAACTAGGGTAATGCGCAAAACACAAAATCCAGTCTATGATGAAGATTTTACTTTCTTCGGAATCCATCCAAATCAACTTCAAACAATTATTCTTCACTTTCTTATTTTGAGTTTCGATCGTTACTCGAGGGATGATGTAATTGGAGAAGTTTTTTGTCATTTAAATCTTCTTGAGTTTGATTCACTGGAAAAGCAAATTTGTCTCATTAAAGACATTTCTCCGAGAAGTCATAAGGTTTTTTGACGTTCAAACTTATATTTTCAATTTTTAAATTTTAGGGCATAATAGTTAAATGCATTAAAAGCATATTCGTATATAAAAGTGATAACATCCCTAAAAAATATAGAAAAAGTTAACCAACACCTAAAATATATTTAATTTAATTTATATTGTTGAAGCATTTCAATTCAAATAAATATTAAATTTGTGATTGTAATTATAATAGCCTCTGTAAAATTATAATTTGAGAATTTCTAATTAGATTGAGATTGTAAAAATTTTTAATTGTAATGAATTGACTAAAAATAATTTGTTTATAGATACGATTACAAGGAAGAGGTGAAATATTGATATCATTATGTTATCAGCCCGCAGCTAATCGTTTAACTGTTGTTATCCTCAAAGCAAGAAATTTGCCCAAAATTGATTTGAATGGATTAAGCGGTAAATATGAATGTTTAATGATTGTTTAAGATTTCTGAGATCCAAGTTAGCTAGAGATCGGTATAAAGTTTTTTATCACTCACTGCCAGCTTTATATTTAAAGATTTTGTATAATGTCCATCCACTAGTATTAATTTATTTGAAGGGAAATCTAACATTTAAATAAATAAACAGTTTATTCAATCATACTGTTATGTTAGGTTGTCTACTAAATACAATTGAAAATTGAATAATTTTAATAATATTTCTCTTTAATATTACGTGAAGATCCATACGTGAAAATTTACTTATTATATAAAAACCAGCGAATTATCAAAAAGAGGACACATGTCAAGAAAAGAACTATCAATCCAGTGTTCAACGAGAGTTTTGTTTTCGATGTATCCTATAACGATGGTTTAGAGAACGTGAGCCTTGAGTTTCAAGTTTTAGATTACGATAGAGTCACAAAAAATGAAGTGATCGGTAAACTAGAATTGGGTCCTAAAGCTGGCAGTGCAGCGCAAAAACATTGGCAAAACGTCATCTCATCGCCTCGCAGGCAAATCGCTGAATGGCATAAACTTAAAGATTAATTTTACTCATTTTATTTATTTCACACTTTATTTTCTCCTATCACTAAACAAATAGATTTTCTAATTAATTTTCTATTTATTATTGTGTTTAATTTCTCGTTTAAAATATTTATAATTATGGATTTTAGTTGTAATTTTACCATCATATCAATTAAATTAAAAATTTAAAAAATTTAAAAAATTTTAAGGAAATAAAACAGAATATATTGGTAATAATTTGTTTAAACCATAATAAGCAAAAAAAAAACTTTAATCTTAATAATTTTTTAGTTTAATCCTTGTTTAATAGTTTAAGAATAGTTTTTAAGTTGACATAATATCGAAATTTTTACAGATATACAGTATTTAAATAATACATGACATGTACTGTTTAATTCCATTATTTACGTAAAAATTAAATAATTTAAATTAAACTAAAATACATGATTTATGCTTTAAAATACAGTAATTACTAAATTACTAATTATGGAAGTTAAGAAAAGAAGAAGAAAAGAAAGTTAACCAAAAAAATTTTGGAAAATTTTTGAAAATATAATCTTAGATTTTATTTTATCATAACTTTTAACTTCAAATTCTTTTGGTTTTTACTCGTAATGAAATCATTTAATATTACATCAAATTATTTAGCTTTTCTTAAATAAGTTAAAGTATTTATTATATAAATCTAAAAATATGAATATTGTTATTCACTCTTACGAGAATAAATATTTATAATAATAGACAATAATGTATAACATTCTAATTTTCAGCTTAACAAGTATTCAATTTAACTTAAAAAGATAATGTTCTATCAGTGTTTTACAATGTAATCTTACCTTAAGACCTCATAAAAATACACGAATACAATAAAAATCTATACAAAATTTTTGTTATAAATTAATAATTTTAAGTTCATTTTATTCTGTAATTGTTAAACACGTGAAAGAATTTTTTAATTCTCGAAGTTAAATAGGTGTCCATTATTTTAAAAACCTATGATTTAAGATTTTGCATTTTTGAAACTGTATATAGGCATCTCAGTTATAGATTCCGCCAATATTTGTAATTTTAATTTTTAATTGTAAATTTATTTGTAATTAATAATATTATTATTCCTAATATTTCAATATTTTCTATTTAAATAAAATTATTCAATAGTTTTGTTAAAATTTATTAATTTAACAGTTAAAATTGTATGAGTCATTAAAATCAAACGTTAATTTTAAAATCTTGCTGAGTCTAATTCAATGTAAAGAATTATAATCAGGAATCGGATTATTATGACATGCTATAAAAGCCATATTTTACACTCTAAGATGCTATTATAATCGATTCCTGATTATATCTTATAGATTCCATTTTTAACACAACTTGGCATATTTTGGAAACTTTTCTATATAATAATGTCTTTAGGCCGCCTAACCTCTAAAATCTATATCGAAATTTTTGAAAAAATAAATGACTGTAAAATAAGAATTTCATTAATAACTAAGGATGTGAAAAATTGCCGAAACGGGTGGGAATTGGGACACTAAAATGGTGCAAAAACGAGACATTATTCGGGAATCATAAAAAAGTAATATTAGGGTTTTTTTTATATTAAGTTATTTTTTATTGAGTGAAAAATCACGATTTAAAATATTATCAATTAATATTTAAAATTAGTAATTTTATACAGTTATTTATGAAACATTATAGAACTTAATTCAATTAAAATAGCTTCCAAAGAGTAATAAATATCAGCGAAAAATTAAAAAATTAATGCCAAAATTAATTTTTAAATTCGAATAACTGTAAAATCGGGAATAATGTAACAAATTTTCTTTAAAACGGGAAGAATCGGGAATTTATAGAAAAAACATTAAAAACGGGAAAACGTAATTTTAGTTAATTTTTATTAAATTAAGTTAATTCTACGATTTATACTATATTCCCGAAAATAAAAGGCTTTATAAAAAGCTGGTGTTTCCCGGTTTTTCACATCCTTATTAATAACATAACAAAATCTCATGTTACAGTGATTTTATATATACATTGAAATATATATATTAGTTGTATTTAATTTTAAATGGTTTAAAGAATGTTTTATATTAAACTTGAAATTGGTTTTAATTGTATTTGACATTTAAACTTTTATACAAATTCTAAGAAGCGGCCTAAGGTTTGGCTCATAGACAGAGCCTAAGACTAAGCCTACAGTTTTTAAGCAGCCTAAGCCTAAACCTATAAAATATCCAAGTCTGTCAGATTAGAGACTCTAGACAAACCTCAGCTCTACAGACGAGGCTCAGCCCAAATTTCAAGTCTAATATAGACTTGTATCCACCCGGTATGCAAATGCGAGCGACTAGACTAGTAATGCTGTATTACTATGTTTTGATGCAAAGGAAATGTCACTAAAAATGGATGGTATAGCGATAAACGCGCATATCGTTGGATGGATTTTGATGACGCGTTATGCCTTTACTCACAGCGTATACAATAAGAATTGATTTCACTATAAAGTGTTTTGTAATTCATCACACTCTCCGCACAAAAAATAACTTAAGAAAAAAGTGTTCATAGCTTATATAGCAAAAAGTAGAATATTAATAGTAAAATTAATGTATTAATGTACATTATTTTTTTAATAAATTCTATCATAAAAGTAGAAAAGCATTATCATTTAAAAGCTATATCAAAAATTTCTTCATATTTGCTAACAAAATAAACAGTGAGCTCTTTTTGTATAAAATCAGGTAAATCAGAAAAATCTTTTTTATTCTCTTCTGGTAAAATAATGCAGTTAACGCCCTCTCTTTTTGCCGCAATTATCTTTTCCTTAATACCACCAACGGGTAAAACTTTACCAGTAAGTGATATTTCGCCAGTCATCGCTAAATTAGTGCGAACTGGTTTATTAATAGCGAGAGAAAGTAGCGCTGTAACCATTGTACAGCCGGCACTTGGACCGTCTTTCGGTGTCGCGCCTTCTGGAACGTGCAGATGAATACACGCTTTTTGCAAAAAATTATTTTCCGCATAATTTTGTAATAAAAATGATTTTGCAAAAGAATAAGCAATTTTAGCGCTCTCTTTCATAACATCTCCGAGTTGTCCAGTTAATTGCAAAACACCTTCAGATTCTTTGCCAACAGTATTGGAAGACTGATCAATTGGTTTGTAGAGAGAAGTTTCAATGAATAGCGTTGAACCTCCCATTGCAGTCCACGCCAATCCCATTACAACTCCGATTGGAGTTTGATCATACATGCGAACGTGAGTGAATATAGGTTTGCCCACAAAATCTTGCAAATTCTTTTCACTAATTTCTACTTTCTCCGCTTCTTTATTAACTATTTTCATGGCAGTTTTACGCATTATCTGTATCACAATCGTTTGTTAAGCACAAACACACTATTTTTGAAATAATTATTATACCTTTTCGATGTGCTTTTGCAAATTTCTGACTCCACTCTCGCGGCAATAAGATTTAATTAATGCTGTCAGCGTATCTGTAGTAATAGAAACAATATCGGAGCCAACACCAGTTAATTTTTGTGTTTGTGGTATGAGATATTTCTAAATAAAAAAAATGTTATTTCAGATTCTATGATAATATTAAAATACCTCAGCGATCGCTATTTTCTCTTCAGCAATATAACCAGACACTTCGATCATCTCCATCCTATCCCTTAGCGCATCAGGTATTGTGTCCAAAACATTTGCAGTGCAAATAAATAATATCTTTGAAAGATCAACATTAACGTCCAAATAATGATCTAAAAAGTTAGCATTTTGCTCGGGATCTAGTAATTCAAGTAAAGCAGCAGAAGGGTCTCCTTGATATCCGCGTCCAATTTTATCGACCTCATCAATTAACACTAATGGATTTTCGGTTTTTGTCTTTTTTAAGCATTGAATTATCTTTCCAGGCATCGCACCGACGTATGTTCGTCTGTGGCCCTTAATTTCTGCCACATCCGTCATTCCTCCAACACTAAACCTAAAATACTAAAAAATATTCAACATAAAATAAATATTTAGAATTTAAAATAATTTAATATTTGTCAATTTCTATGAAAATAAATCAAATTTAAACTTAACATATAAATTGCAAAAGTATTAAATACTGATATAATTACCTCGCGATTCAAAGCTCGAGCAATAGATTTAGCAATACTAGTTTTTCCAACGCCTGGCGGACCATAAAAGCATAAAATTTTGCCCTGAGTTGAGCCTTTGAGTTGACTGACGGCAATAAATTCCAGAATACGCTTTTTCACTTCTTCCATCCCATAATGATCTTCTTCGAGCACAACAGAAGCTCTAGAAATATCCAAATTTTCTTCACTTCTTTTACCCCATGGAATATTTGTAAGCCAATCAAGATAATTACGAGTAACACTAAATTCAGAAGAATGATTATCTAATAACGATAATTTATTAAGTTCTTCTTCTATAACTTCCATTACATGGTCTGGAACTGTCAAGTCTTTTAGTCTCTCACGGAATTTCTCTTCAATGGCGTCTTTATCATCTTTTTCTAATCCCAACTCTTTTTTAATGATCTTAAGCTGTTCCTGCAACATATATTTACGATGTTGTTGTTTCACCTTTTCTTCCACTTCTTTACCAATTTTTTGCTGCAATTTGCTCAGTTCATACTCTTTTTTCAATAAAGATAACGATAAATAAAGTCTTTTTGGAATATTAGTTTCATCGAGAATTTCTTGCAATTCATGGGGTTCTGCAGCAGTGAGCGAAGCACCTAAATCTGAAAGAAACACTGGATTATCGACGACTCTCTGTCCAGCTTGTATTATCTGTAATATTGATTCGCGATATAAAGGGTTAAGGGTTATTATTTCACGTATAGTTTTAACAATCTCTTGAGTCAAAGCTTTAATTTCTTCATTAACAACAAATTTATCGTGAATCACATTTTCCACTTCAACCATTAAAACTGGTTGTGGCTTTAAATATTCACTATTATTATCAGACATCACCTGTTGATCGTTATTATCATTAGTTGATTGGCGTCTTCTTCGATAACGTTTACGTTTTGATCCATTATCGCTGATCTCATCAAGAATTTGTCTAATAATTCTAACTCTTCGGTGAGCCATGACAATCATTCGCATTTTGTTTCCCATATCTTGTAATTCGTGTATTTGTACGAATGTTCCGACCGAATGCAGATCATCCAGTTTTTCCACGACTTCCAGGTTGTTATTCTCTTCCTTCTTCATAAAAACTCCAGCGTATGGTTGGTTTAATTTCACTTTTCTCCGAATTAATTCAATTAATGAAGAATTAGAAATTTCGATAACTTTGAAAAATCGTGGAAACACTGGATTTCTTGAGATAGCGATTACCGGCAATTGTGGCCAAACTTCGGGAATCGTGAGCGCAGCCAATGCTCCACCGCTGCCTCCGAATTGATTCACTGTCTCCACCTCTGCATCGACTGACGCATCAGACGGTGGTCTTTGTGACGACGAATCACACAAAACACGATTTTGGCAAATCAATAATTTCTGATTTGATATCAATAATCGATTTGAATAACATTTCACTTGTTTGTATTGATGCAAATTACGCGAAATATATTTAAAACATTGACTTTGTTTTACTAATAATTGCGTGATAAATAACATTTTATTTCAAATTTCTATAAATTTCTATACTATTCTCTATTTTGAAAAACAAAATTTTAAGCCATGCTTAAGTGATGTCATATAACATTAACTTTCATCATACTTTCAAGTAAAGTAAACAAAACCTCAACTGTTGAGTTCTGTACAAATGTATAACATAAACATTGCTTAAGCACGTGCTTTATTTTTGCAGTGTATATTACAATGCGAACATTATAGTCTAATCATTGATTGAATTAAGATAAAACTAGAATGAACATTATAAATGAGCTCACTTTGATGAACATATCTGGCATTAAAGTAGTTTTAAAGAGTACAGTTTGCAATTAGACCATTGTTAAGAAAACATTGTTTTGAAAATAATTTTAAAAGTAAAGAAAAAGAAATAAATTTTCTCATCTAACAATAGTATATATTATTTAAACCAAAAATTTTCTAAAATTAAAATCATTGTTGTGGTTACTACTTGAGAGAGTGCACACAAAAATTAGTTTCAGTATGTGTTCAACACTCGAACAGTGAACATCACAAACATTTATGCCAATAATTTAAGACAAAATTTTTAGAAGATTGCTGTTAAATTTTTTCTCAACTATACATACTTTATATTACGAATTGTTTAAACAAAAAATTTTCTTAACTTAAAAATATTGTTTAGAATAATAAATTAATAAGAAAAACTTTTATCATCTAACAATATAATTCTAACAAAATACTAATTAAACTAAAAATATTGTTATAAAATTTCTTAAAAGTAAAATATTTTCAGACAAAAAAGCCTCCTATATTGAAATTTCATCACCAAAAAAGCCTATCAAAAAGCAACAGACGGACGGACGGACGGACATTGCAAATCCAATAGCTCATTGATATAAAATCAAAGTGAGCTAAAAATTCATCAAATTTAATTCACATCAAATGTTTACACTATTGTATATTTTGCATCATTTTTAAATATGTTCAAGTTTTCAAGTCTAAGTGAATTAGTCACGACTAATCAGACTATTAAGTTATAAGTTATAGCTTAGAACTAACAGACTTCTTGGACACAATAAAATTATTTTTGCCAAATATAGTCGATATTTCTGACAAAATAGTTGATATACGTTAAACTGTCGTTTTCATGACATTTTTTGTCAATAAAATGAATTTTCAAAACAAGCATTTGCTTATTTTTAATAATTTTTTATCAGTATTTTGTCGAAATATTGACAAAATATTATCGGTAGTCCAACACTTATTTTGCTATTAAAATGATTAAAAATTGCTACTAATTCGAAAAAAAATATTTATTAAAAATAGTGCGAACATCAGGACAGATGGAAAGTCACATTGTCATATCCATAGCTCGCTTCCTTCTATAGAAAGTGAACTAAAAAGTCAACTATTTTTTTTACTTATGTATAAAACTTTAAATTTTTCATTTTTACTCTTATCATACAGACTTTTAATTATCCCTTAATCAATTACGATAGAAATTAGCTCTTATTTTCTGTCAATATATATAAAAAATCACAATCAATTATTCTTAAGGTAGCGTTTTTAACAATAAATAAAAATTTCTCTATTATAATTATCATCACATAATAAGTTAAAAAGTAAAATTTTTTTTATCAGAACTGATAAATTAAGTTTGGAAGTTTGCGTAAACTTCTTTAGAATATTACATAAAATCAATTAATTTGAAAATCACTTGTTTGTATGATATCCCAAACTAAAATGAAATAAAGTTTAGAAATAGTTATCACAATTTGCTTAACGCTGTTAAAGTATAACTGTGTGCTATCCATACGTTAGTCCATACTTCGATACTCCCATCAATTTTAGTCGAATAAATTGTGAAAATTTATAGTTTCTGTTAATCAACTATAAGTAAATTTAAGATAAATATAGTATTGAATTGATTATTTTTAATTACATTTGAATACATTTCAAAATTTAATTTTATAAATTAATATAAAAAATTTCTAAGAAGCAAATAATACAAATACTATAAAAAAGAAAAATAATATTCCAAAAACTTTTAGTATAAGCCATCTATTATTGGTAACAGATGCGAAGTAACGCAATAGAGACTCGTGAGCGGCGTCAACATTAACCGCAGTATCGGATACGTTAGTGTCGATGCGAGTTATCATTTCTTCTTGTTGATGAACCATTGTTGCCAACTGGTTAAATATAGTTCCCAATTCGACTATTGTTGATTCGATCGATTGCATTGTTGATGCTCTTTCTTCTAAATATTCATTTGATTGATCCTCATATATTAATAGCTGTTTTTGTTGCTGCTGTTGTTGTTGTTGGGAATTATGATTCTGAGAAGTCATTGAGTTATCACTAAAATCAATCACTGTTGACATTGAATGTGATGCCGATGGCGTTGCAGATGATGTGAATTGTTCTCGTCTAAGCTTTTGCTGTTGCATATTCTAAATTGAATAAGAAAAAAGTGAAAAGATTATGGCATCTCATCTTATGGTTACAATAATTGTTTCTTATAAACTATTAGGGTTAGTATTATACAGCATAACCTGAGTGGCAAAACAAATTATTGGTTTTTAAAGAACTATTCACTTCAAACATTTAACTTAAAACTATGTGCAAGAGTTTTAAAAATAATAAGTGGTATCGAAAATAAACTTGAGAGCACACCGTTTATCGGTTATAGCAAAATCAATATAATTATGACAGTTAAGGGCAACAAATTCATGTACAGTGGAGAATACGGCAGTTGTGTTATATTGTGTTAATAATACTCAATACTATAATTTATATATGATATGCGGTAAGTTATAAAATGCTTTACATGTGTTCGTAGTTGTAAAGTATTTTTAAAATGACTGCTCATTGTAGCCAATTGTTGCTGAAGTGTTAGCACCACATTCTTTGAATGACTGTCTATGTTTTTGCATTGATTCTGTGGCAATGACTGTAACTGTTGTTCGCGTAATGATTCAATTTGTTGATTGAGTGATGTGATGTCTTGCTTCACAATATATATGAGTTCGTTTAACTCTTTGGATGACTCGTCGCCATCAAATAAAGTTCGCTTTCGCGCCAAATAATTAATTTTCTCTAATTTCTGGAAAGTGGCGAACAGATCACGTGCTACAGAACGCGATCCTCTCATAAATGTGACATAATTGTTATAATGCGATGAACGCATCGAAGACATGGGATGCGAACCATTTAACTGCCATTTGTTGCCATTTCTTCGCGAACGTAATTCGTTGTCAATCCATTGAGGCTTACCTTCCATTGACTTGATTGTGGAAACAAACTCGAGAGTGCGATCAAACGCCATATTATCTAATAAATCAATTGAAATCTAAACTAAAGTCAACAATAATGCCAACAATAATGCCGATAGTATTGACACGTCATGACCATTACAGTAATACAGCTGATTGTGACGCAATCAATTGTGTGTATGACGTACTCTACAGTACATTAACAGTACATTACATCGAAACTTTATAAACTTTTTAAAAATATAATAGATATATTTTTCATCGATCGTGTTTAAATTGCATAGAATGAATAGAATGTATAATTAGTTATTATTAATAGTAACATAAATAATGAACATTCATGACATTTTCTTGAAATCAGTAGTTAAGCGGAACTTTGGTCTATGTTTTTTTATATGAAATAAGGTTTTAAAATAATATACTTTTTTAGACCGATAAATCCGATTTTTGCATAAATTTTGACTCTTTTCTAGACTACAGGTATAAAGATTTTAAGCGCTGTTGTATTTTTGGTTAAGTCCTAAAATGGCTATTCCAAAATTTTTAAATCATACCCCAGTACTTTGAAATATAAATTTTGAAATGTTAATGTTATACAAATTATTTAAAATGTTTCACAGTTTTATGAAAATGTAATGAATAGAGACGAAAAATTCAGGAAAACCCTGAATTCTTTTGGACAAAGCTAAAACTGGGGTTAAAGAATATGTGCACGAATCACACTAAAACAAGTATTTTAAAACCCATTTGTTGTTCCTGAAAATCCTGAATTTTAGTGTCATCTCCTGAAAAATGGAGTTATTCCTGAATTGATCCGAGTATCTCTAAACGTTTTAAACATAGGATATTTCCTTTTTAATATTAGCAAAACTACTTTTATTTTGTTTAATAACTTTATTAAATATCTTAAATAACTTTAATAACTATAATAACTATAATAACTATCTTAAAATTTAAATTAGAATACTCAAACATGACTAATTTTTTATTTTTCAATTATGAGAAATTGTAAAAAAAATTTATTTGTAAGGAATTTATTTGGGATAATTTGTTTGAGAAAAATATTGAAAATTATTAATCATTGAATTCAATAATTTTATATAGATTTTTTTAAAAATAATTTTTCCTGAATAATCCTAAATTTAGAACTTTTTTCCTTTTTCCCTCCTGAATATACACTGTTTTTAGTCCTGAATTTTTCGTCTCTAGTAATGAACATACTAACAAAATTCATTATGAGTTATTCCAGGAAATTAATAAAAAGTTCCATAAATACTGTAAATACTAAGTTCCATAACTTAGGGTTTATTAAATTGTTATTTTGTCTTTTTATTTTCTTATTTTTAGTCCGATGTAATATAATATAACTATTAAAGTATACCGTAAATACTAATGCTCCTTCAATGTGCTGTGTTCTCTATTTTAAGGTCGGTATTGTTGAAACATAACGCGCAAGATTTAGATTTCAAAGATCCAACAATTAAATTTTATGCGCACTTGAAAGCTCATGCGCGCTAACTTACCTAATATCTTATAAAATAGTAAGTTTGCGCGTGTACAGCAGACCTGCTATTGAATTGAATTTTTCTTGACTGCAATGCACTCTTTGTCGGCTTTTATTAGGCGCCACTCGAAAGA